>JAWDJV010000709.1:0-10059 GCA_033119285.1 Teratosphaeriaceae sp. CCFEE 6253
TGTGAAGGGCTGGTCGGTGCTTGATGGTGCTAGGCCTCGCCAAAGGTGTATGGGGGCTGTTGGCTACGCTCTGGGGGCGGTCAATGCTACCCCGAGATCCAGGCCATAAACGCCGATGATACAGATACTCCAGGCGCACGAGGCCGCCAAAGACCGTCAGTGCCCCCACTACAACACGCCCCCCACATCCTGCCATGCCCGAGAACCGTACTGTAGTGCCTTGTGGGAAAATCCCAGCTACCGACGTCTCGGAAGCGGGGTGCCGGAGGCATTGTCTGCATCGCCGTCTCCGAGGTAGGTCACTCCCGAGGGTTGAATACAGACGTACTCGGCACGGGGGGGGGGGGGGGGTAAGCAGTGGACGGCCACCGCATGGGAAGGCTCCACGCGGCGCCAGCAGTACGACTGTGGCCTGGCCCGACCGGAACTCGATGAGAACTCCAGGTATGCATGGTGTGACGGTACGCATCGGGGCAGCCTATGGAAGTCATCGCGGGTCGTCAGCAGCGGCGACAAGCGAGGGGATTGGCACAGGAGCGCACGACAAAGCGTTTGCAGGGTATACACGATACGCAGCCCGAACCCTCCCGCAACACCAGCCCACATAAAGACGAGCACACACGGAGATATTGCCCCTGATCGACCACCATCACCAATGACACCCTTGACCAACCCCCCAAATATACCCATCGGACTCCCGTCCCCGCTCGCTTCTTTCTGCTCCAAACCCTCATCACCCCTCCAAAACCTCCGCCAGCCTCTCCCACCACTCCTCCCCTCCCACCCCCTCCGCCAAGACGCCCTCCTAGTTCGCCTCCACCTCCCACCCCCGCTTCTCCAATCCCCCTGCCGCCCCCGTCGTCTTCTTCGCCCGGAACGTGGCATCCTGCCCCGTCATGCGCCGGGCCAGCGCGCGCTCCACTTTCGCGCCGAGGGCCAGCTGGCTCACCTCGTCGCTCTTCTTGTCCGTCATGACGTAGCGCTGCTTCTCCAGCCGGGCGTCCTGCAGGCGGCCCAGCGTGCCGGCCCAGTGGCGCAGGTCGGCGGACTTGGCCGGGTTGGGGTCGGTGGAGGGGGTGGAGGAGAGGGTGGAGGCGGCGCTGCGGGCGCGGGAGAGCTTCTCGTTCATCGTGTCGTGGTTGGGGTCGTGGGAGGAAGGGTGGTGGTGTTGTTGGGACTGCGGGTGGGTGCGCGGGGTGGTGGCGGAGCGGGTCGAGGTGGAGGTGGCCTGGGTGTCGAGGGTCGGGGCCAGGGAGGGCTGGAGGGAGGGGGCGCCGGAGTAGGTGCTGAAGCGGGCGTCGGTGCGGGCGGCCTGCACCGCGGGGTCACGTCAATGATACGGTTCGTGATACGGTGGAGGTCTGGTGGGTGGGCGGGCGTACCATGGCTGGGCTCGAGATATAGATGCTCGTGGGTGCTCACGAGGTCGTAGTGAAGGGAGGTAGATCGGGGCTATCTGCCGCGCCGGGTCAGCTCCACGTGGCTCTCGCGTGGACTGCTGCAGCGCACCTCGTACCTGGAGGTGTTGGTGAATGCGGTATGGAGAAGAGGAGCAGTGGGACTGCCGTCTGACCTGTGGATGACCCGAGGTGAGGTGTGTCGCAGGATGGGCTAAGACCAGTAGCGCCTGTCGCTGCCGTTTCACTCGTGTCGCACCGCTCGACCCGTGCACGCTCGCGATGCAATTCACAATCCTCGGCCGCGGTTTGATGGAGATGGCGCTTTGTTTTGGTGAATATTCGTGTCCTGCTCGGCACTTGGGTTGAGGAACAGGTCGCCAAAGACGAGGCGAAGACGCTGGTCACGACCCAGGCGATGTCTCGGATATGTCGAGTCGTCCCAGGATGAGCTGCCCACGGAAGAGCGGGGATCTGCCGACGATCGTCCGAGAGCGGAACGGTCTGCCGCACCTCGATACAGTATCTCGTCGCTGTGTCAATACCTAATCTCTCACCACACAGTCACGTCGTATGTAGTTTGTGAGAGGTCCGAATCGCAGGGCAGCCGCAATAGTGTCGGGGATCGAAAGCGAGATGCGACGGGAGAATGGCAGGCAGCGGGAAGATATGCGGCAGGCCTACTCCCTATCCACTGCCGACCGCACCCGCCGCGCTCCCTGCTCACGTGGCACGGCCGGGGTATGTGATGGCTTCCCTGTCGCTGCCCTGCTCCTGCTTGCGCCGCCCCTTGCGCGCTGCCTCTCTGCATTCTGCATTCGGCATCGCCCGCAGGAGGCGGAATCGAGGCTTGCGGCGCCACCACCCCCCACGTGGCCGGCGATGCGCGGCACGGGAGCCGGACGCCCAATACATGTAGTCCTAATGGCGGCGCGGGTCGGCAGAGACGGGATGATCAGAGGCGGGGGTAGGGTGCATCCCGGAACGCCGGCAGTTCATCAAGTCCTACTACTGTACTACTCCTGTCGATGAGACCGCCCCTGCCGCCCTCGACGATGAGAGGAGACAGCACAGCGGTAGCCAGCGACGGCACCACACCCCACCAGCCGGACGAGCGACGCGATGATGCTACGCGATGGGATTATAAGTTATTGTGCCCGGCCTCTCCCCTCCTGCAAGGCCCCCCCGCGTGCACATGGCACACACGACCCCGTCCCATTCCGGCGCGCACGACCTACTGCCGTGCGCCCGAACTCCGCGAAGACGCTGGATCGGCATGGGCTCGTGCGATCGCAGGGACGCTGTAGCCCGCGAGCGGCGTTGAAGTCCTGGCACGCGGGCATGCGGTCGCACATGAACATCACGGTGCAACATTTCCCTCGTTGATGTGGTATGATGGTTGAGTGGGCACTTCGATGCCAAGCCAGAGCACGCACGCCGATGCCGAAGGCGCGTTAAGTCGAGTCGAGTCTCATGCATAAACCCTATCGCTCCAGATTCCCTCCCCAATAGCTGCCTCCCATGTCCATAGCCAGCCCAGCGCATCCCGCTCCCCCTCGCCCCACCCCCCTACGCATCACCCCTACTCACCCATCACCTCTCCCACCCAAAGAACCCCCGCCAATCCAGCTCCCCCGCCCACCCCAGCCACCCCCCCTCCACCCCGTGCGGCGGCGGCGGCGGCGGCACCGCAGGCGTCACCACCACCCACCCCTCCGCCCCCTCTCCGGCCCCGAACCACCGCTGCACCTCCGCCGAATTCCTTAGCAACCACCACGCCACCGCCCCCACCAACCCACAGCCCCCCGCGACCCGCAGCGCGCACCATCCCCGGCGCCGGAAGCCCTGCGCGAACGCCAGCACGCCGAGCGGATCCCGGGGGTCGATGACGGCCACATCGCCGCCCAGCCTGCCCCGCGGCGGACGCGTGTGCGGCAGGGCCGAAGCCGCGCTGCCGCCGACCACAGCGACGACGGCCTTCTCGTTCTCGTCCGCGACCTGCGCCGCCTGCTCCGCGGCCCGCCAGTCCGGCGACGTCTGCCGCAGGTACATATCCCTATACCGCCGCCGCTCGCTGGCGAGTCCGCGCTGCAGGTCCCGCGCCCATTTCGCGAGGCGCACCTGGCGGAACGGCACGGTGCCCCCCGGGCTCTGGTCGTCGTGGTGCGCGAGCGCGAGCGCGTGCGCGCGGGCGCCGGAGACGGCGTGGGCGTCGGAGGTCTCGGACCGCGCGGAGGGGGACGGGGAGCGGGAGGCGCGGGACGACGCGGCGCGCGGGACGGGGACTGGACGCCCGGGCTCCTCGTCGAGGAGCAGGCTGGTCGTCGTGCTGGGGAGGGAGGGAACGGTGTGGGCGAAGGGCGGGGAGAGGAGGTGGTGGTGAGGCTGAGGCTGGGGGTGGAGGGCCAGGTGGTGGGAGAGGTTCTGCTGCCGCCAGAGCAGGAACTTGGTGGCGGAGAGGTGGCGTAGGCGGGCCGCGGTGTCCGGGTCGAAGAGCTGCGCGATCAGGCTGGGGAGGTCGCTGGGCTCGAGCGGCGGCATGTACTGCGAGGACATGAGGATGCTGGCGTCGATGGTCTCGGCGTCGTCGCCCAGGGCCGAGGAGACGGCGAAGGCAGTGCTGTCCAGCGTATCGGGTCCGAGCGCGGACGGCGCGGTGTGAGAGTGGCCAAGAGTGAATGCCTCCTGCCCAGTGGCCGCGATCTGGCGCAGGACTTGATCTTTGCGGAACGCGATGACGCCGGCCGAGATTCGATCCGCGAGCCCAATGATCGGGATGACATTCGTGCACTTGCAGAGTGTCTCGAAGAGCCTCTTCTCGTGACCTTCGAGCCTCTTCTCCTCCTCCGCGTCGCCTGCCTCGGATGAGCTAAACACCCAGAGCACCGCATCGATCTGCACGCCGCCCTCGCCGCTGAGCAAGGCGATCATCTCACTGTCGGCCATCTTCTCCAGGCTCGCGGTCCGCTGCAGCGTGCCATCGAAGTATCGCCGGATCTGCTGCACGCTGCCCTCGTCGTCGACAGCCGGCGTATCGACAAAGCACAGATTGCGCTCCAGTACGCCATCCCCAACACTCCTCCGTCGGTTCAGCATCCGGCGGCCCTCGAAATCCGTCCACCACGATGGGTAGGCGCGGGTCGAGGCGTAGATCTCCGTGATGCATGGCGTGACATCGTGATCCACGCCACGTCTCGGCATCGACGTTGAGCTGGGCGTGATAGCATCCACATGCACGACGTCCTCGCACGTGCGCAGGATACTGTGGATCAGGCTCGTCTTCCCGACCCCCCGCTGTCCCACAACCATCACCTTCAGCCTGCCGACGCGCTTGCCGCGGTCGGTGAAGGGTCGCCGGCTGGGTACAGCGATGCTGGGCATGACGAGTTGCGGCATCGAGCCCTCCCCTCTGTCGTCGGCGGGCACTTCCTCGTCCTCCTCGCCATTCGAGGACCGGACTGCCTGGCTGCTCGCGTCGTCGACCACACTGCCTTCCTCGTCGCTGAGTCGGAAGGACTTGGGCGAGCCCGTGCGCGGTGTGCTCGGCATGCCCGACTCCGGCTGCGGACTCATCTTCAGCGGCGTGAGTGGTTGACTGTTGAGGTTGAGGGACGAGGTCGCCGAGCCCCTCCGCAGATTAGATCGGTACGGTGACTCGGAGGACCGGTAGGAGACAGGTGACCCGCTGGACAAGCTGATCCTCTCGGCGGAGATGATGCGCTGTCCCGTAGCCAGTATACTCGGGTGTACCGGATTTCCAGCCTTTCGCTTCCGCCCAGTCACTGTGCCGCCCTCCACACTAGCCTCTGCGCCTGCCTCGGTGCTGTTGCTGGGTGTCCTCGACAGAGCTCCCTGGGATGAGAAGGCCGAGCCTATCGTATCAGAGAGCGACTCGACGCCGAAACGATTGTCCTCCATTGCGCTGGGCGATGGCGACCCTGGCCGCTCTTCCACCTTCTCCACCGCGCTCCTCGACGCCTTGCGCCCTCGTTGCGTCCCCTTCTCGATGTCCTTCTCGCTGCGCAAGAAGAACGTCGTAGGCGCTGGGCTTGCGTGCGCGGGCGGGAGGGCGCCACTGTTCTTCCCCTTGATTGTACGACCGTCGTAGCTCTGGCTGGCACTCATTGTATCGCTGTCGCCGGCGCGATGGTCATGGGTGGTGTTGATGTTGGAGCTGCTTATTGATCGCCGTCCTACATGCGGGCAGCCCAGATGGTACCGAGACGCCGCTCATGTGATTCCCAGCTGTCCGTCCGCCGTAGTCTCTCCTCTAATCTCGAGACGACTTCGTCCAAGGGTGTTGATATCGGCCAACGAGCGGTGGTATCTCAGTACCTGTATCTCGACATTCACCCCTCGGTGGAGCTAGCGTGCACGGCCGGGGAACCCTTGCTTTATCGCGGAGGTGAGGTCGACGACGACGGCAGCGAAGGAGAGTCTCACACAACAGTGCATCCGCCGACTTGGACCGAAGACGTCAGATGAAGAGTGCAGCTGACGATGGAGGAAGTGGAGAGCGATCGATACATCTGACAATACAAGGCACACGCATGATCGACTAACCAATTAGGCATCCGCGTGGCGCATATCACATTGGCCAGATCCGCGCACTGCAGCTCTCCATTGAAACAGCCAGATGCGAGACCGACCCAACATACGTTCGCGCAAGAGGATAGTTTGAAGGAAACGGTTTGACGCCATCGACGGTCTCCACAAGCGAAGGATCAACGGGTAAAGTACATACAAACATCTGTACCATAGCTATCTTCACAAGCCAGCGAGAGCGAAGCAGATCAAGCACCCACGCTTCGCATCAGCGACCAACAACCAGCAACCACCAGCAGCACCGCACGCGAGAACGGTCAGGCAATCGAAGTCCACGCTATGCAAACGCTTCCAGTCCCCAAGCCTGCTTTTCGATGCCAGTTCCATGAATGCGGGTCTGCCTCCAGAAATCCTTGTGTGCGCGGTGATCCGGGGTATGGTAAGTTAACACAGCGCTGCTGAAGTCCCAGTAAAGTAAGGTGTGGCGTTTGTTGTACAAGTGAACACCGATGGCGCATCGCCGTGTATTGCTGGGCGCCAGTGTGAGGGGTGTCCGCGGCATCCAGGGGTGTGAGGGCCGCTCGGCAGAGCTCAGATGCACCGCGCCTGGCACTGTCCGGCGGTAGCGGAGTCTCGCGGCTCAGCTCTACTCAGCCTGCGGTGCCCCGCCCCTGCCCCTCGGTGCTCCGCCAGGCCCGCCTCTGGCCCCCCTCGGCGCATACCCGCCTCTGCCCCTGCCGCCGAAATCCCCGCGCGGAGACCCTTGGCTCGGACCTCCACGTCCTCCGCCACGACCGTAAGGTCCCCCGCGGGGGATGTAAGGGACCGTGCCCGGGCGTACGCGACGCACCTCGACGTAGAGCTTCTCGCTGCCGACGTTGTGCGGATTCGCGGCCACGGCGGCTTGGTACTGCTCGGGAGTGCGGAAGTCGACAAAGGCGCAGGTCTGCAATTGCTCTCATCAGTAATGTCCTACGGATTCGAAGATGGAGCGAGAGTGTGATCTTACCTTCTGACGCGCAATGTCAAAGTACAGCAGCTCGCCGAACTGCTTCAGGTGCGACTCCAGCTCCGAGAACTCGACGCCTTCCGTCACATTCTTGATATATCCGCGGTTCTGGCCCTGCTCTACCTGCTGGCCCTGCTGCTGGCGCGACTGCTGGCGGTTATGTCCCTGGACCGCAACCCACTCGTCCGAGGTGGGCGAGGACGTAGACTCGTTGACTGGCGGTGCCGGGGCGGTCGGGGCTGTCCCGGACGCTGTCGGTGCGGGAGGCGTTGGTGCGGATTGCGGAGCGGGCTGGGGCTTGGCGGCGGGAGTCGATTGACGGGGCTGAGCAGGCGGCTGGGCAGACGGCTGCGGGGTGGCGGGGGTGGCTACACGGTTGGCAGACGCAGCAAGGCTGGCCCAGGTCTTGGGTGCTGATGGCTTTGGCGGAGCGGCGGGCTGTGCAGGTGCCTCAGCAGCGGCGGGTGTCGCGGCAGGAGAAGGAGCTGGGCCCTTCTCCTTCTCCGGCTCAGCTTCCGCCTCCTTTGTGCTCGGCTGAGACAGCTCCGGCTCAGCAGCCTCCTCCGGCTTGCTCTCCTCGACAGCTGCAGCCGTCTCGGCGAGAGGCTCGACCTCGGCTTCGGCTTGCTCCGCCTCGTGGTCACCGTTGGTTGTGGCAGCTGGAAGCTCCTCCTCCTTCTCGGACTTCTCCTCCACCTCCTTCTCCGGCTCGGGCGCGTCTTCCTCGACCGTCAGCGGATCCTCCGGGCTCGCCACCTCCTCCTTGGTGTCCTCCTGAGGCGTCTCCGCGGGCTCTTCCTTGGCCGTCTCGGCAATCGGCACGTCCTCCTTCCCCTCCTGTTCCGGCTCCGTCACGATCTCCGGCTCCGGCTCCGCCTGCTCCTCCTCTTCCTCGATCAGATACCGGAAGATGTCGTTCAGGACAAAGTAACCGTTAGTCTGCGTCGCCAACACGAAAGTCTGTGTGAACTTCTTGTGCGGCTGGCCCTTGTTCGAGATCTCGCCAATGACCTGGATGACGATATTGGCATCGGAGGCCTGGGAGTCGACATTCGTGACGCGGACCTTGCAGTCGTGGAAGTCGAGCTCCTTGATGCGGTCGTTGATGGCGCGCTGGCCGACGCACACGGGCACCTTGTCCGTCTCCGGGCCGGACACGAACTGCGAGCGCTTGTTGTAGAAGAGGTACAGCTTCTCCGGGCTGCGGCTTAGGGTGGTGTAGTACTGCTCGACGAAGTACCAGCCCACCTCGTCCTTGGGGATGTCGGACTGGCTGCTGGTCGCGCTGCCGAGCTCCGCCGTAGCAGGCACCTGGCTGTACATGGACTGGGCGGAGGCGGGCGTGCCAGAGTTGTAGCCGTGCGAGCCGCCCTGCTGCTCTATACTGCCGTAGCCTTGATGGGGGGCATATCCGTTCGTGCTCGGCATCGTGGCAACCTCAGCCATGGTAGTGGGAAGGGTGAGTTCGCACGTGTGTGTCGTCGGACGAGGGTGGGGAGTCGGTGTTGTTTGATGTGAAGCCTTCAATGGTCTGGATGACAATGAGGTCAGCATATGCGACTTCACCGAAGTGAACTTCCACCAGCTCGCGAGTAACCATACCACTACCAGTCGCGTTGAAGATTTCGATACGGAGCTCCTGTCAAGCTCGCGTCTAGATGGTGAAACGTATCGTGACAATGATATCCAGGCGCGGCGGATTCGGAGGTGCTACGTGTGTGAGTGGTTCGACGTCGACGGTGTGAGTGGCGCGGTTGTTTGGCACCAGATTTGGGTTGTGAGGAGTTTCTGTGGAGCTTCACTTCCGGACCCATGAAGAAGTCTAAGTTTCGGGCCAGGCCGGTCGGCTTAGCTGCCGGCGGACGATGAACGATGGCCACGTGCTTCGTCTCACGCGTGCATGCGAACACGAACGCAATGAGACGGATGCTATACAGGCGTGGAATTTACGAAAGTGCAGAGTGCTTCCGGTTTTCTCTCGAAGACCATGGCTCTATTCACTCTCGGTGACGGCCTCACAGCACCGGACCTGCGGGTCTCATATCCCACCCCAACGCCATGCTAAGTGCTACTAAATGCAATTGGAGGAACAAACAATCTCAGATGCCGCTCTATCGCCGACCCTCGTCGTGGACACTGCATTCACCCACCACCCTACCCCCCATGCCCACGCCCCTCCTCAACAAGCGTAGGCTGCACCCTCCTCTTCCTCTCCCTCCCCTCCTCTACCGCCGCCTCACTCGCATCGCTCATCCTCTTCGCCCCCAGCACACTCGCACCCGACACACTGCCCATCGAGCCATTGGCGTAATGGCCCGGCGTCTGCGGCGGCGTGAACAGCGGCAGATTCGTGTTCGTCGACGACGACCCAGCCGCCGCAACCGACGGCAACGAGGTCATACTCGGCGTCGGGTTGTTCATCACCGGCGGGGCATTCTGATCGGGGACGCGGGCGAAGCTCGAGCTGGCCTCGGTCGCGATGCTGGAGGTAGACATGCTCCGTGCGGGCGAAGCGGGTCGTGGGGCAGCAGTGAAGGGTGAGGGCGGCGGGTTGGGTATGCTAGGCGCGGGCGTGGCGTATTGAGGCGTTGGCTGGCGTGGGAGGATTGGTGGGAAGGGCGCCGAGATCGGCGCTGAGGGTGCCGTAGGTGTGGGCTGAGGTGTTGACGCCACCGAGTTCGCCTTCGGTACAGAGATTGATGCGGGTATCTGGCGTGGTGTGCTGGCGGTAGGTACATGATAGATTGTGCCCAGCTCACCGGGCGCAAAGGTCAATACGGAGCAGAAGCCATCCGAGGAGGTCATGAGAAGAGTAAGGCCGTCTCCAGACCAGCTCAGGTCGGTAAAGGTGGCGTAGTGAAGGTTGCTGACCACGCAGAGCGGTCGCTGTTGCTGTGTGTCGTAGACATGTACGGCGTCCTGCGTGGCTACGGCGTAGACGATCCGGTATGGCAGGCCAAACGCTGGGACAGGTCCAGCAGCAGGGGCTGCGCTTGATGCAGACAAGGGTTCCGCGTCTGACGCGTGTCTTGGCGACGCCATCGTTGCTGCACTTGGCGAAGGCGACGGCGCGAGTGGCGGCGGCTCCATAGTGGAGTAAGATGGAGT
>JAWDJV010000710.1:0-10049 GCA_033119285.1 Teratosphaeriaceae sp. CCFEE 6253
TCGGAACGCTTACGCTTGCGTGCTTCGAGGGACTCGGCTTGCGGCGGATATGACCTTCGGGTGTCCGGTCGCCATCCATGCGTCTGGGACTGCGAGATGGGCGGCACGGAATTCACGAACGTCGGACTCTGCGCGGCCGGTTCCTGCTTTGCCACGGCCTCTCCTGCACGGAAGTGACCGCTATTCTGACCGTCTCCGTTGACCGGGGTGAATCCCGAAGGTGCCGTGATGATCCGGCTCATCGGTATCGCCTGCGTCACCTGTCCGTTGGTCGAGGTGGAAGCCAGTGAACTCATCGTAGCCCAGCGGCGTGACGGTCGTCAAAGTCACTATCGGGCCGAGGGTAGTCGGGATGGCTCAGTGCAGCATTTACGGTAAAACCAGCGAGCTGGTTCCGAACGCGACCGCGCCGTGTAGAGGGCCTGAGCCGAGGAATGCAGTCTCGATGCAGCTTCGCGTTGTCCTTGGACAGCCCTTGCGCGGCCGCGCTTAACGTCGGCTAGCTAGACGCGGGCTGTCGACGGCGATGTTGATATGAGCTGTCCGAGGGATGAAGGGCGGGCCTGTGTACTGCGGACCGCTCGAGTCGTCCCTCGACCGGTCAGTCTTCGCGCAGATCCTCGAGGAAGCCGTGGTGCCGACACGGCGCGGCTGCTCGGCGGGTGAGCGCTGCAATTAGCCGTGGCCGTGGCCGTCCCGTGATCCGATGGCGCGATGGAGAGCGGGAACAGCACACGCACAGCCTATGTACAAACACAGTCGCATCAGCATCAGCAGTCAGCGATCCCGTCTTCGAGGCAGCAGGACGCAGGAAGTGAGGAGAAGAAGACGGGTCCAGCGTGCTCGGACGGGGAGGCCTGCCAACGCCCATCGCATAGCGCCGCGCTAGACCTGGCGTCTAATTAGTGCCCCGGACCCTCAGCCGCGGGACGGGCAACGTGCGGGAGGGGGCGGTGGGGCGCCGCAGCGTGGTCCAGGCGGGCGCCTATCGCGGTGACTGCAGCCCCCCCGGCATGCAGCCACGCCGGATGGGCGAGCGAGACGCCGGGACTCCGCATCGACCAATCAGCCCCGTCGCTTGCGTTGCCGTTCCCAGGTAGGCTCCTGTACCGCGTACCGTGTGGCGACAACGACGGCGCTGCACGTGCCGCCGTCGCGAGGACGAGGCGGCCCATCAGCGTCGATCTGGGGCGGAGCGTGCCTCCTGGATCGCGCCGTGGGCGTCTGCATCGCCAGCCGCGCAGGCGAGACGCGGCCCCGTCCCTGCAGCCTCGTCACAACTTCTCGTTGGCGATGATGGAGGGTCCTTCATCATGCATCCCGCAGCATCATGAATGTCTCGGCCTGTACGGCTGATCCTGATTCCGGGGCGACAGCAGGCGGGACCAGCATGTTAAGGTTCGAGGGTGCGAGACTCGCCCCCCCCGCTAAGCCAAACTCACGCGAATCGCGCGCGCGCGCTCGCCCGTGCCGTGCCGACTCCATTCTCGCACCTGCAGCATGTGTCGTTGCATGCGCGACCACCACGCCGTGTCACGACCCGGGGACGAGTCGCCTCTTACCATGCTTGTGGGACCCGGAGTGTCGGGTCCCGACATGAAGCTCGAGAGTCACTGGACAGGACGTGGGATTACGTGGCCATCGGCTTCGAGAAGCACTTCTTGCTCGGCGGCAGTCCTGCTTACCTTCACATCCATCTCACTCGTCTGCTGCGTTTGGGAACGCCCGAGAGCTCATCACGAAGGCACCACAATCTCGACATCTTCGGAAGGCAGCCTTCCCGACGACACCGTGGGAGTGGTTCACCCACGCCCTGTGTGCGACCTGAGCTTCAACGCACACGGCCAGAACAGGCCAATCCACGCCTACCACCGCCCACTCCCTCGGTAGTAATGGGCTTGCCCAGAGAACCGCTCCGTCGGTATTGGTCCGTTCGATCGTTCACGGGAGGTTTCCGCCAAGGAATCTGGTGAGCGCCTTTACTTTGGAATGGATTCACGGCCGCCAGGGTGGTCAATACTGGGACTCCCGCCTGCCATCGTCGAGCTCGATGAAGAGCCCAGAGTGGTGAGGATGATGCGCACGTAGCGTCACTCCAACGGATCTCGACGGGCCCGTCCCCGAGTTCGACTACAGTGATGCTGCTCGCGCTTGCCACCCTTCGGCTCGCAAGCCTTGAGGTCGACCTGTATTGAAGATGAAGTCCAGATCCTCCGCTTGGAGTCTCGGGGCAAGGCTGCTGGAGCAAGGATTTCGCCCTGGAGTCTGGTCGATACCCATGCGAAATCTCACGCCAGCGTACGGCAGGATCGCATCATCAGTTCCGGACTCGTCGAGTGGCTGGCAGCGTACAGTGCGAACCAGTAGTGTACCATCCACAGGACGGATGGCTGCATCAGTCCAGTCTGATCTGGTGCACCTGGCCTCACCTGCCACGAGTGGGTGGCCTTTCATGCATCTGCGCGAGGCAACGCGCGTCACACAAACAAAAGGCCTGCGTGATTGAGTGCATACTGATTATAAAAGCGCATGCAATTTGCGTGCTCGTAGATTGGCCACGCTTTGTCGGGCGCCCCTTGCCATTGTCCCGCAGAGGGATCCAGACGGCGTGCCTCTCCGACCGCTCGACGTGATCGGCCTGCTTGCGTGTGTCTGAGTGGAGGTTCCTGACGAGGCGAGACCGTAGCCGCGAAGCTGCCCACACTCGCAGCTCGCTTATGAGCTTCCGTGTCTGTACAGCCTCTTGCGACCCGATGCCATGGTGTCGGGACTGTACGAGCGTTGAAGATGTCCACTTTAGTTTTCTGATAGATCGCAAGACCCGAGGCAAAGACTCAGCGAGCGGCATATCCCGTCGAGCTGGGCGTGCAGCAGGTCAAAAGTCGTCGCCGGGCCGCGGCCGTTGGCCCGACGTCGCCGAAGCTTCTCCCCCGACACTTCGCCGGTCCAACATCGACAAGGCGCACCCAGCCAACGACGCCCGGCCAACGACCACCCACCATGCCACCCACACTCCCAACCGGGCCGCTGTGCCTCCCGCCCCGCTTCCTCTGCCCCTCCGTCCCGCGCCGTGGCAGCGTCCGCACCATGTGGTCCATCCAGCCCACCCCGCGCACGCGCACCGACCGCTTCAACCACGGCCCCGGCCTGCCCATCCTCGGCGCCTCCAAGACCGCCGCCTTCCTGCGCAAGGAAGCCATGCTCCCGCTCCGCACCGGCGCCCTGGCCATCAAGAAGGGCATGACCGCCATCTATGACCCGGTCACCGCGACCCGCACACCCTGCACGGTCTTACAGCTCGACCGGTGCCAGGTGACGGGCCACAAGCGGCGCGACGCGCACGGCTACTGGGCGGTGCAGATCGGGTGCGGGACGAAGGAGGCGCGCAACGTGACGCGCGCGGAGCGCGGCAGCGCCGCGGCGCGCGGGGTCCCGCTCAAGCGGCACGTGGCGGAGTTCCGGGTCAAGGACGCCTCCGGCCTGCCGGAGCTGGGGAGTCTCGTGACGGCGGACCTGTTCCAGGAGGGCCAGTTCGTGGATGCGCGCGCGACGAGTAGGGGGATGGGGTTCGCGGGCGGCATGAAGCGGTGGGGCTGGAGCGGGCAGCCGGCGTCGCACGGGAATTCGCTCGCGCATCGCGTCATGGGGTCCTCGGGGGGGAGTCAGGGGTCCGGGTCCCGCGTGCATCCCGGGAAGCATATGCCGGGGCGGATGGGGGGGGAGCAGCAGACGGTGCAGTGTCTCAAGGTGTTGAGGGTGGATCGGGAGAATGGGATCGTGGTGGTGCATGGCGCGGTACCGGGGCCGAAGAAGGGGATTGTGAAGCTGCAGGATGCGATCAAGAAGCCGTGGCCCGAGATCGATCTGAGCATGGGGCTGTCGAAGATGGGCAGCACGGCCGAGGCATTGGAGGCTGCCGTGTGATGGCCACACGTTGTGCTCGAATGGCGTGTGCCGATTCTCAATGCATTGAGGTGCAGCACGGACTAGTCGGTGAGCACGCGCGACTCTCCCGATGCCTCGAGTATGCGACTCACGGGTCACTCGGCTGGTCGCTGAATCGCTCAAGCCAGAGCCTTCAGTCTGGCTTGCAAATTCGCCTGTCTAATGGTGAAGGACGAAGTGTGCAGGCAAAGAGCATACAGCCGCTAGACGATACCGAGTAGTGAAGGGTCGCGGGGCAGGGGAAGTTGTATGAAATAGATCCGTTGATCACGCAGATCTCAGATTTGTATTACCATGAACGGCAAGATCAATCCAAGGGCACCGCACGAGGCAGCCGACCCGCAAAGATCGACAAGTGGCTGTCCTGTGCACGTCTGGATGCCGTGGCCGGCGTAGGCGATGGGACCAGGCGACGCTGCCAAGCTACGCCCGGCTCCATGTCTGCCACCGATAGAACACAGGATTGAGCTCCCCCTAATGCTTCTCCCCCTCCAACTCACCCGCTGCACCATCCTCGCTTCCCGTCTACCCTTCCCGTTGCCAAGTCCATGTCGAACCTCCCCGCCGCCGCCCGCGTGCCTGCGTGATCGTCAGTCACCGAGTCCTCACACACACAGACGCACCACCCACTCGCCCTCACCCTCGCCCCCCTCACGCCCGCGAATGATGCCCGTACATCCACCTTCTCTCCATCCCCCGGATCCCCCCCATCCGCTCCTCCTCCCTGCGCCTCGCCGCCCGCGCCTGCTTGCGCTTCCCCCGCGCCGCAGCGTCCGCGGCCTTGGCCTCCGCGCGCGCCTCGTCCATGCGAGCTAAGGTGCGCGCGCGCCGGCGCTCGTCCGCCGCGCGCGTGTCGTCGTAGGGTTTGCCGTACTTGTGGTTGAGGGCGATGAGGGAGAAGAAGAGGAGGATGTAGGACCAGGCTTGGAAGGCCATGGCGGTGACTCTTGGTGGTGGTGGTGGTGGTGGTGGTGGGAGTGAGGTGTGGCTTGGTGTGGTGTGTTGGGGAGTGGTGCGCCGTGCTCACAGGGTGTCAATTATGTGGCGTTGGATGAGAGGTTGATTTCGGTGGCAGGGTGGTGAGAGGTGAAGTGACGTTGGCTAAGTGCGGTTCAAGAGTTGGGAGCGGAGGGCACGGGGCTTAAGGACAGGGTGGCACATGCAAATGAGGCGGGCTCATGGGTGATGTTTCGTTTCAGAGCATATCCTCGTCTTCATCATCCGGATAGCTAGTACCGCCGATGCCGTTCTCGCGCTCGTCAGCCTCGCGCTCCCTTCGAGATTCTTCTCGAGAGCGGTGGAGTCGCCTACCGTACATGTCAGTCACGTCCTCCCGCACACATGCCACACTCGCAGAACTTCGTAAACTCACCGCAACCCATCAATCACCCCGCCCACGAACCCCCGGACCTCCGCAACCTCCATCGCCCCGACCCCATTCATCTGCGTCCCCGCCCCGGCATCCAGCACGCCAAACCCCTTCCGCAGCTTACTCATCCGCACCTCCCGCAGATCCCGTAATAATCTGCGCACCGTATCCGGATCCTCAAAATCATCCGCCGCGTGCGTGAGCAGCAGATGCCCGAGCTCGAGCCAATGAAACGGCAGCGCGTCGGCCTGCGCGCGGGCCGTCGCCGCATCCTTCAGAAACGGGGGGGACAGCTCGAGGGAGTCGGGCAGGAGATACGCATCGCCGTCCAGCGCCGCCGTGGTCGTGGGCCGGGGCAGCGCGGGCGCGGGGGAGAATAAGCCCGCGGTGCGCTCGTCGGTCTCGAAGTCCAGGATCTGCGTCAGGTGCTCCACGCTCAGCCAGGGCGGCGGGGCGATGTTCGCGCGCCGTTGTTTCTTGAGTAGCAGCGCCAGCCACAGCGGCAAGGGCGTCGGGAAGGGCGGTCGCAGGGGCGCGGTCGGTCCCTTGGTGACGGCGCGTCAGCATGTGATTCGCGGTGGTATGCAGGGACGCAGCAGTCGCTTACGCAGAAGCCAGCGCGACGGCGCAGCATGCACTCACCCCTAGCAGCGCGAGGCTGTCCAGTCTCTGCCGCGGGATGACCGTCACGTGCTCCATCTCGCACAGGAAGCCCACTTCGCTGGGCGTGAGGCCGGGGGGGAGGGGGAGAGCCATCGCGTGTCGCTGTGCATCGCTGGGAGTGATGATGATGGGGATGATGATGTCTGCGGGAAGGTGCAGACGTGGGGAGAAGGCACGCGGGCGGCGACGCGCGAGGGAGACGCGCGCTTGGAGGTCTGGAGAAGGCCCCCCCCCCCACCTGGGTGTAGCCAATCAGAATGCTGTGCTGCGGACTTCGTGGCCAATTGCTCCCATCGCATTGCTCCCATCGCTCATCATTCGCCGTCACCGGCGACCATCGCACTCGTTGGGCGGCAAAGATGGCAGTGGCAGTCGGCGCGCTCCTCGTCCCGCTCTCCGCCTGGTTCCTCGCCGTCAACGGCACCGTGACGGAGCCCTACCTGGTACGTCGCCGCCATCCGCGCGGGTATGCCGTCCTCGGCCTCGTCATCCTGCTTACGCTGACGAATGGCTTCCAAGTCTTCTTCCCGGGCCACTGAGCGTGGCCGACTTCCTCGCCGCGTACATCACACTGCCCATCTTCCTGGCGCTGTACCTGGGCCACAAAGTCTGGACGACCGTGCTGCAGGGCGCGCAGGCGCGGGAGGAGAGCGGGTGGCAGGGCGGGTTCTGGGACTTCGGGCACCGGGTGGGGGACATCGATGTGCGGACGGGAAAGAAGGAGATGGACGAGCTGGAGGCGCGGGATGTGCCGCCGGTGCCGCGGAACTGGATGGAGAGGTTTTGGTTTTGGTTGGCGTGATCTACATACCGATACCAGCAGCGGGTTGGTGCGGTGTTGATGTAATCCCATGGGCAATTTCCCCCCCCACCGGTCAACGCTTTCACTCCACTGCCTCGAGCACGTCAGACTCGCCTCCCGCTTCCGTCGCATGACAGGATCTAGGCCTTGGCCGCCCCAGCCTTGATGAGCAAGACGTCCCCATCCTCGACCACATAATCCTTGCCCTTGGTCATCACCTTCCCCTGCGCCTTGACCGCCGCCTCATCCCCCAGCTCCTTCAGCACGGCATAATTGTACACCACCACCTGAATAAACGTCTTCTCGAAATCCCCATGAATCACCCCCGCCGCCTGCGGGGCTTTCGTCCCATTCCGGATCGTCCACTGCCGGACCTCATCGGTCCCCGTCGTGAAGAAGCTGCCGAGGTTGAGCGCTTTGCGCATGGTGGTGATGATCTTGGGCAGGGCGTCCTTGGTGCCGAGTTTCTTGCACTCCTCGGCTTCCTCCGCGGGCGTCTCGAAGCGCGACAGGCGTTCTTGGAAGGAGACGGAGATGGGCAGGATGGGGTCGCCGGTGGCGTGCTCCTTGATCCACTCGGCGATCTTCGGGAGGTGCTTGTTCTTCTGCCGGATGTAGTCCTTTTCGGACAGGTTGACGAGGAAGACGGTCGGCTTGGCGGAGAGGAGGAAGAGGGGGTTGATTGTCTCGACCTAAGCAACCGGAGTGTCAATTTGTGGTGTGGAGGGTGCTTTTGGTGGGCAGAGGGAAAGGAGGTGGGGCTGGTATCAGGTAGGACGTTCTCTCATGCGCTTCCTCGAGGGAAACATTCGAAGAGCTGGGATTATAGAGATACGATCTCTTGTTCATCTTCGAAGTCGATCGAGTCAAAACAGGCAGTATCGAACGTACCTCTTTCGGTGCCCAGTGCTGATGGCGGACATCCTTCCCCGCCTTGAGCACCTCGAGCACCTTCTCGACCGTCGCCTGCTCCTCCTTCAGCTTCTTCATCTCCAGCGACTGCCCCCCACGCCGCGTCTCCTTGACCAGATTCTGGTGCGCCTTCTCCACAAACTCAATGTCCTTGATGCGCAGCTCCTCGGCGATGATCTCGAGGTCGCGGATCGGATCCACGTCGCCCTCGACGTGGATGATCTCGGCATCGTCGAAGCACCGCACGACCTGGAATACGGCGTCCACCGCGCGGATGTGCGACAGGAAGGCGTTGCCCAGCCCGGCCCCCGTCGACGCCCCACGCGTCAGGCCCGCGATGTCGTAGACGGTGAGGTTGGCGGGGACGATGGACTTGGGCTTGTACATCGCGCACAACGCATCGAAGCGCTCATCGGGCACGACGACCCGCGCCTCTTCGGGGTCGATGGTCGCGTAGGGGAAGTTGGCCGGGTTGCCGAGCGAGCATTTCGTCAGGGCCTGGAAGAAGGTGGATTTGCCGACGTTGGCGAGGCCGACCTGTGCGCAGGAGGGGTGGCGGGTGTCAGCGGGGTGCGGAGGGGGTCGCGCGGAGCACGCACTTGTCCGCCGTACATACGATCCCGCTCTTGAGGCTGTTGCCCGGCCGGCCCAGAAGCACCTTCTCCACCTTGACGTCCTTCTTCGGCGGCATCTTGCGTTTGTTCTTGGTGCCGGCGTAGGTGCGAGTGCAGACGACTACGGTGTGCCGGAGGAGCTGCGGTCGTGGTCCACCGGCGGGCGAAAATGCAGAGCCGGCTGCTTGGGAGTGGAAGAAGAGGCGAGAAGTGAAGAGGATGGTGGTGCGGCGTGTGATAGACAGCGTGAATCGAGGACGACTATGGCCCGTCGTCTCTGCTAGTCGATATGGAAGTCGCAATATGAGCTCGACGGCTCTGCCATTTTCGAGCTGCACATGCGGAACCCGAAAGGGACTGGGCTTGAAGCCTCAGGCATCACTCACGGACCAACAATATAAGACCGGACATCGACACCTTCAAGGCAGTGACCTTCAGTGGCCGGCGTGAACCTACAAACCTCTCTCCCTCCCATCACCGGCGACCAATTCAACACCTCAAGCCGACTGATGATACAGAGACGACAGTACTGCGCCCGCCACCACCGCCCCCGCGATGTCTCTCCGCCGTCCGTGGCGCATGCCATGGCCGGGGCGCTCCTCGGTAGCTCTGGTCCGACGTCAAGCAAAGCAGGTACCACGCGATGAAGATCTCCACAGCCTCCATGAGGGGGCCCAGGATAAGGCGTTGGGACGTCCCTCATCAGAAAGGCGGGACCATCTTCATCTCCACCATCCTCTCAATCGTCGCCTTGATCGCCTCATCCGTCTGCACGTGCCCATGCCACCCCAGCTTCCTCGCCTTGTCCATGCTCTCGACCCTGCCCACTCACATCAGCACTCACACCCACCACAGATCGTGAAGACCATGCCCACTTACCGCCCCCAGCTCCCCAACACCTCAGCGTCCAGCGACCGAAACGTATCCCGCAACACCTGCTCCCTCCCCACCCCAAACAAATCCAACCCCCCATCCAACCCCTCCCGCTCCCGGATCCGGTGCCACGCAGCCCGCACCTCCGCCCTCCCCGACCACGCCTCAAACGAGAACGTCAACCTCACCTCCCCTGCCCTCCCAAACCCCCTCGGCGGCGGACTCCTCGGCAGCGTCACTACCGTATAGGCCCCCTCATCCTCCACCGGCGTGGTGTACTCCAACCCATACCACCCCGCCAGCACCGGCCAGAACTTCCCGTACGCGAAAGGGCTGTTGTCGACGAGATTCAGCGCCTGGTCCGCGGCGCCCTCAGTCAAGATCGCCCACTCCGCAAACCACCCAATCAGTCTCGCACTACTCAAATCCTTGATCGCGTCCCACGCCCCCACATCCGCGGGGAACTCCAGCCTGCCCCCCAACTCCCTCTGCACGGCCGCGTAGATCGCGAGCGGGTACACGATGTTAATCGGCGCCGTCGCGTTCGCGCCCACGATGAACCCCGGACGCGTGACGGTCCAGTGCGTCCCGCGCGCCGCGCACCACGCGGCCAAAGCGTCCTCCTGCGGGAAGTAGAAGTTGGCGTGCGGGATGCGGTCCGCGGGCGTGCCCTCGGTCATGGGGACCGTGGCCGGGCCGTGGTGCAGGGCATAGTGCTTCCCGCCGGTCTGGAGGAGGAGGCGGCGGGGCTGCAGGTGGGCGAGGTCGAGGGCGGCGAGGAAGGTTGTGAGGAATTTGACTGGGGATTGCGTGGTGAGTGGATGAGGGGCAGGGGAGGGGGCTTGGGAGGGGGGGGAGGGTGCGGACCATT
>JAWDJV010000711.1:0-10040 GCA_033119285.1 Teratosphaeriaceae sp. CCFEE 6253
GGTTGACCTGTTCACTGTGTTTCGCTAATCTGGCCCGTGCCTCGACACGAGTTGTCTGAGTGAGGTCGACTTCCGCTACGCCACTTGGCAGCACTTTCCTGTACAGATACCTCGCCCTTCGACGCCACTCAAGCACGAAAGTGTGGGCGGCGATGGAACGGATCTTCTCGCTGTCTTACTACTACTACCACATACAGCAAGATGCTACGACACTTCTCGGCATCATCTTGCGCGGCGGGGCGTTCACGGGATCGAGGAAAGCGCTGCCCGCATTTCTGTGGTGGAGCTATGGAGTGGGATGTGAGTGGGATTGTAGTGTAGCTTGAATCTGTAGCAATATGTCTCCCCTCAGCCATCGTTTCTGGAATCACTCGTCTGGCGGGATAGAGGTGTTCGATCTGGTCTCCCACTCTTTACTGGTAAAATTCTGCCGGACTGGCAGCGTCGCGCCCGCAGGACACCGTGGCCAAGGACACAGTGCCAACCCTGTCTACCATGCTTGCTGCTGGACGAAGGGCGATCGAGGCATGTGTGCGACCAGAGCATGATGGATCCCGCCTGCCTCAGAAACCTCGCGAGCTCTTGCGGCCGGATGTACATGACGGAATTATAGCAATCACGCACAGCATAGAGACACCGATCTAAAAGGACCGACTTGACGACGCAAAACCCAAATCAATGCCTATCCATTATTAGCCACTTGAGACATCACTTGGACAGAGCTGTCGCCTGATGTTCCGCCTCCACCCACGCTCCATCTCGCTCTTACTGCAGAGGGGCCGCGCAAGGGTTCCTTCGACGTGGACTAGCAGCAGCAGCATGACGCCCGGTCGGCTGCTGTGCAGGTGGAGCATATGGCAAAGATGTCCGGCAAGCTCGGAACGTAAAGCGGCGGTCCATGGGTTGCGGGTGAGGGAACGAAGCCCGAGTGTAAGGCCGCGATGGAGAGGACGGACACTCGTAAGGGGGGGTGCAGCCGCAGACGCCGCTGCGCAGCTGCTGAACAGGATGGAGACCTCCCAGTCGACACGGATTCAACGCGACTAGTCTTCTGCGATGTTGGGCGAGGCCAAGAACAGCTCGCTGCGGGACCTGCAAGATGTCGTTGCGGCAGGGATCGGGCTGAGGGGACAGCATCCGGCGGTGCGTGTAGCACGTGCAGAGATGGAGACGGCCAGCGGTCGGAATTCCGGAGCAGGTGCGAGGCGATAGCGACATGGGCCAACATTGTCTGCGATAGAGAACATATGGGACGCCGCAGCTTTCACATGTAACACGCCAGGGGTCCAGAACGATGCCGCTACCACATGCAAGACCATCTGCGCCGTCACGCCCGTACCCGCCCGCTTCTCCCCAGCGGCCGTACTTGTGGAGTCTCTATGAGTGGATATGCGTGGCTGTTCACGAGCAATTGACATGTGCACGAGTAGTGTTGAGAGATAGGTAGCATGGTCTGACTGCGTTGGGATGCTGCCTGCCATACCGCGCATGTACTGCAGTATTGTGGTACCATCCTTTCGCTTGCGACCACGGGTCCGGCAGGAGGTCTCCAGTGTTACGCGGAGGGGGTGGCTGTTACGGCCGCTGTCACCTGCGACTGAGGTGAGACTGTGGGTGTTGTGGATGTTTGGGTGTGACGACCCCAGATCTGCTTGCCAAGACCTAGACTCTGATCTGGTGGATGCTCTCGCTGATGGCAGACAGGTCAATTATTGCGAACAATCATGGATACGCAGGAGGTAAGCAGCGACCTTCCGAGGCACTCTACCAATGTGTTAACTGTAGCACAGCAATATTGTATAATGTTGGTGCCTGACCACTGAGGATCGTCTGGCGATTTCGCGTGGAGTCGGGTGAGGTCGTACGATCATGTTGAGCGGATTCACGTCATACGGTAAGATGCACCAATCAGAGCGAGGGGTGAAGTGGCTTAAGGCCGAGGCGCGACGTATTGGACCCTGGAAACAACGTTGGGGTTTCCAGGTTGAATCGAGTCGAAATTCATATATACGCTCCTGCCCGGTGGCCAGTTTTCTCGTTTGCTACGCCACATCCACCTCCAATCCACACTCACTCACTCGACCCTGAGTTCCTACAGACACACCATCGGTACCCCCTTACGCATTGGCACATCATGCCTTCCCACCAGCAGGGCGATGTCAATTTCGCCATCAAACCAGAGTACACCTCTGAGAGTCGGCAGGCGGATGCCACGAGCAAGCCACACCCTCAAGAGCCCGTGAGGAATAGGAATTACGACCCCAAGAAGCCTCACATCACCGAGACGCCCTTGACGAAGAAGAACTGGTACAAGCACGTCAACTGGCTCAATGTCATCTTCATCATCGGCATCCCGATCTCGGGGCTCATCGCAGCGCTCTACACCCCACTCAGACTACCCACCGCCATCTTCGCGGTCGCGTATTACTTCGCCACCGGCCTGGGCATCACAGCAGGTTACCACCGGCTATGGGCCCACACGTCCTACTCCGCGTCGGTCCCGCTTAAGATCTTCCTCGCAGCCGTCGGCGGCGGTGCCGTTGAGGGCTCGATCAGATGGTGGGCCCGGGACCACCGTGCCCACCACCGCTACACCGACACCGAGAAGGACCCATACAGCGTCCGCAAGGGCCTGCTCTACTCTCACCTTGGCTGGATGATCATGAAGCAGAACCCGAAGCGGATTGGCCGCACCGACATCTCCGATCTCAACGACGACAAGGTTGTTCAGTGGCAGCACAAGAATTACATCAAGGTTGTCGTCTTCATGGGCTTGGTCTTCCCGAGTCTGGTCGCCGGCCTCCTCTGGAACGACTGGATCGGCGGCTTCATCTACGCCGGCATCCTCCGCATCTTCTTCGTGCAACAGGCCACCTTTTGCGTCAACTCGCTGGCCCACTGGCTCGACGACCAGCCATTCGATGACCGCAACAGCCCGCGTGATCATGTCATCACCGCGCTCGTCACGCTCGGCGAGGGCTACCACAACTTCCACCACGAGTTCCCGTCCGACTACCGCAACGCCATCGAGTGGCACCAGTACGACCCGACCAAGTGGTCGATCTGGCTCTGGAAGCAGATGGGCCTCGCCTACGACCTCAAGCAGTTCCGCTCCAACGAGATCGAGAAGGGCCGCCTGCAGCAGCAGCAGAAGAAGCTCGACCAGAAGCGCACCAAGCTCGACTGGGGCGTGCCCCTCGAGCAGCTCCCCGTCATGGAGTGGGACGACTACATCGACCAGACCAGCAACGGCCGCGGCCTCATCGCCGTCGCCGGCGTGGTGCACGACGTCACGGACTTCATCGCCGACCACCCGGGCGGCAAGGCGATGATCAAGAGCGGCATCGGCAAGGACGCCACGGCCATGTTCAACGGCGGCGTCTACAACCACAGCAACGCGGCCCACAACCTGCTCTCCACCATGCGCATCGGCGTCATCCGCGGCGGCATGGAGGTCGAGATCTGGAAGCGGGCGCACAACGAGGGCAAGGACGCCATGTACGTCAAAGACGGCAACGGCACGCGCGTCGTGCGCGCCGGCGACCAGGTGACGAAGGTGTATGATCCGCCGGCCAGCGCTGGCGCCGCATGAGTGCAGACTGTGCGGATAGGAATTGGGGACGACGATGCTTTCGTTTGGCGCGTTCTAGCGAGGATGACTGGCTGGCTGGCGAAAGGGCTGCGGGGGGAAGGCTGAATGGTTTTTACGTTCGCTTGTCCATAGATATCAGCCTCGGGGCTTGACAGCAATTGAACAGACTTGATCTCATCGACGCCTCCACGTCTAGGCTAGTGAATGCATGTGGGTGTTCGTACAGCAAAAGTAGTCGACAGCTTGCAGGTTGTTGAGTGACTGGCATCGTAATTGAATGAATAGCAGCGCTGCTGTAGTAGCCTTCTGCGTACGTGCCGGTCAATGCCGGCGTCTGTGAGGCCTCTTGCATGAGTCAGAACCTGTCGTGCCGATGCAAGGTCCTAACGTCAAGGACTCCAGTGAAGAAGGACCACTCGGCAAGCCGGTGTTACATGTGCCAAGACGTGACGCTCTCACGCGCACTCAAGCACAACGGGCAGCAATAGCGTTCCGTGCTGCTCTTTGCAGACAGGCTAGGGGACTGCAGACTACACGCCTGATACGCTGGCTTCGCTTAGTCAAGCTCAATGACCACCTTCTTCGCGCTGACGCCCGTCTTATTCGCATCCAGCCCTGCCTGCACGGCCTCGAGGCCCTTGCCCACCACCTGCGGCGGCGGCAGACACCGCAACTTGCCCGCCTCCAGCGCGGGCGTGACATAGTCCTCCCAGATCTTGTGCGTCAGGTCGTTGACGCCGAAGACGCTGGCCGGCTTCACGCCCTTGGGCGCGTTTTCCGGCGGTGGCAGCACAATGGACAGCACGCCCCCGCCCAGCTTCTCCACGATCGGCAGGGTGTACTTGTACGAGTCGTCGGGGAGCGAGATGGCGTCGTAGAGCCCCGCGAAGTCGGCCCCGGTGGACTTGACGGCGGCGACGACATCGTCCACCACGGACGGGGACTTGTAGTCGAAGACCGCGCTCGCGCCGGCGTCCTTGCAGAAGCCGAAGTTGTGCGTACTGGCCGTCGTGATGACCTTGACGCCCGACGCGACGGCGAGCTGGGTCACGAGGGCGCCGACGGACGAGGAGCCGCCCCAGAGGACCAGGACCTTGCCGGAGGGCTTCGGGTCGAGCGAGGGCGGCGGGAGGCCGAGGCCTTTGTCGCCGTCTGAGTACAGGCCTACGGCCGTGGTGTCGAGCGCCAGGGGTAGGACGGAGCCGGCGGCGTAAGTGATTGACTTGGGGAGGACGGCGGCTTTGCCGGCTTTGACCCTGCTGTAGAGCTGGAAGCCGCCGTCGTGTGGCGATTGGGACAGGAGGCTGATTGTGTGTCTAAGGCAGATCAGCATGAGTTTGACGATCAAGGGCGACTCTCATACCCAGCGACGCGGTCACCCTTCTTGAACCGCTGGACATCGCGGCCGACTTCGACAACCTCTCCCGCGACGTCGCAGCCGAGGACAGCGGGCCACTCCTTGATGAAGTAGCCGGTGTCTTGGATCTTCCCTGCATTGAGATACCTTAGCTTGTTGCCTTGCTCGTAGGAGATTGACACTCACAGTCGACCGGATTGATAGCGACGGCCGAGTTCTTCACGACGATCTCATCGCTCCCAGCCTTCGGCATCTCAGCGGAGTCGATCCTGAGCTTCTTGCCCGCGCCGTCGAGCCATGCTGCTTGATTGTCCGCCATTCTTGCTTGGCGTCGCTCTCACCACGCAGATTGCTGATCGTGATGCTGGAAACTTGATGGAATGGCTGGATTGTCAATTTGGATGGATCCAGAGACCTGAAGTACCGTGGATGGAGACCCAGTGTGTTTGTCATGGACTTATGCAGAGCGCATCCCTGTGTTCGCCATTGCGAGCCACGGAGCCCACTTACATGATGTCAAGGTCCCGGCCCGGACTTAAGGGGCTCTCATTCGTCAGCTCTCTCATGTACGCCGTACACACACGTAATTGCCCATCGGCAGCTTGACATGGCGTGAAGCTGAGATGATCCAGTGCCCTGTGAGTGAAGGGTCGCCGGCAACAGCTGCACGCGCACGTGTGGCTGGGCGCTGGGAAGCCGGGAGATGATCAGCGGTACCGTTGTACGGACACGAAGAAGACAGAGCGGGCATAACGCACATGGCATGGACATGTGGTATCGCGCGTCGCCACGGGAGGCATCGAGCAGCTGGGAACTACTTCGTGGAGTGTTTTGCGGAAATGCTCATATCAAGCAGTTTAGCCATGGGCGAGGTATCCCGGTGAGTGACAAGGGCCGCCGGGTGGGAGATTCGAAGGGACACCATCAGAGGATGCACAGCAGGCTGTCGCAGTGGCCCAGCGACGATCGGCCACGAGGCTGTGTCCTCTCGGCGCCTGGCAGTAACGTCTTCGCCGTGCAATCGTTTGCGAAAGTGCGATGTCAGGACTAAGGACTGAGCCCCTTCTTCTGTGATCGGCGCGTTGCAGCAGATCTCCGCCGTTGTCTCCATCCGCACCATGCCACGTTCGTTGCCCACTCTTGCCCACACCGACGTGTCCGCATCGTCAGTCCTGCTCCGGACTGCTCTCCCAGCTCATCGTGGGATCGAGCGTCATGTCAAACGCCTCGGAGTCCGTCTCCACGCCCGGGGGTTCGTCGGGCACGCCGACCTCCGCGGAGAGATCGATGGCGCGGAAGATGCCGCTCAGGTCGCGCACGTCGGCCGTCATGGGGTCCCGCGGCATCGAGGCGCGGTACTCCACAAACTCGCGCAGGGAGCGCACGACGCGCGGGTAGTTCTCGTCGTTGGGGAGCCACCAGTGGCTGACGTCCTCGCCCCAGAGGTCGGACATGCGCATGCGCAGGGCCGCCGGGTAGATGTAGCTGCTATGGTCAGCGCAATCTCTGGCTAGGGTTTCGGTTGTTGTGCGTACCCCTCGCGCTCAACGAGGGCGAACTTCCTGCGACACCAGTCGGTGTGCTTCTTGTCTTTCGGGAGGAAGAGGCTCGCGATGCCGAGACTGGCCTGACAGCCCAGGATGGCGCCCGGGGGCCCTTGGTCGTAGTACTCGATCGCCTCGAACATCTTGCACTTCTTCAGCGCCAGCTCGGTCAGCTTGACAGGGGGCTGCGGATACTGGGCCGTGGCCAGCTGGTATCTGAGCATCAGATCGATAGCCCCTCGAATGGTGGTCAGCCACTGCACAGTGCACACGGGATGTGAGGATGACCCACAGAAGTCGATGAGGATGAAATTCATCGTGAAGTACTCGCCGCCGTACAGAAAGTGCTCGTCCCGAAAGTCGGTGATATCGTCTTCGGACGGCGGAGGCGCTCGTGCAGAGACTTTGACAAAGTTCGCCGGACTGTTGAAGGCCGTCTCCAGCGTATTGCCAAACTTCGTGATCTGACCAATGATGTTGTTGATCTCGCGTGCGAAATGCTCGTCGGTCAGCGCGTTCTTCTTCTTCGCCGCGAACAGCAGCGTCGAGTCCGTGGCCAGCAGTCGTGACGTGGAGAAGAACGCCTCGAACTTGGCCCCCAGATCCTGCGGCCGCTCACGCGCCTGCAGCGTGTAGAAGTCGGCGCACGCGGCGAACCACTCGCGGTCCAGGTTCGTCTCGGTCCCGGCCATGGAGGCGGCGAAGAGGTCGAAACGGATGTACCAGCTGATGATCCTGCGACGCGTCTCGTCCTGCATGATCGTCTGCGGCGTGAAGAGGTCGGTCAGGATCTGATGCGCGGCTCTTTGATGGCCGAGCAGGTTCGTCCAGTCGCCCAAGAACTCCTGCCAGGTGGTTAGTTCGGCAGACGACGGTCGCGTGTCACTGTAGAATTTCTACCTCGATCGTCGCAAGCTGCAAGATAGTCAAGAGCGTGGCGACGTTGTGCCGCTTCTTCTTCAACGTCTGCTGTAACAGACTAATCGACTTGTTGTAGAACGACAGGAATCTGGGAATAATGTCATTCTGATGCGTCAATGCATGATGGTAGGCCGCGAAGGCGACCACGCCGTAGAGGAGCGCTTCGCTGTTGTCGTTCATCGCGATCTCGAGGAATGTCGTCTTCAAGAAGTCCCCGGCATCGTACTTGAATCCGTAGTGATGGTGTGACATGCTGTCTCGGTGGTACTTCAGGTACGCCCTCACCTCCCTCGGCAACAGTGCCCACCTGCTGCTCTGCGAGATGCTCGGCCTGGACGCATGCTTTGAAGACGTCCGGGCCGCTTGTGACCTCGCTGCGCCGCGGGAGAGGTCAGATGATCTTTCAGTGGTAGGCGATGTGCGACTTGATGGCCCAGCGATGGCGGAACCAGGTGCAGGACCAAATTCGGAAGCGGTGGAATGTGGCTCGCTGGCTTTCTCGTCGTCTTCATCGTCCGGAATCGCAGACAGCGAAGGCCTGGTCTCGTCATCGCGCTCGTCTTCCGATGCGCTCGATGCGCTGTCTTGCGACCCCTTCGACTTGCTGCCGCTTCGCGAAGTTTTTGAGCCGTGTGATGTGGGTGTCTCTCCGGGGTAGGCGCACTCGCGCTTGCCTTTGCGGCAGCCTACATGGACGGTGCATTAGCAAGGCTTTGGCCTACGAGGCAGCTCTGGCAATGGCATACGTTCACAGACAGGACGTGTCTCGTCGCACTACCCTCGCAACATATCAGCTGGTTATTCAATTGCTTCCGACGGATAGCCCACCTTCACGCGTCGCTGTCGGCACGTGTAGCAGCCACTCCTAGTACGCCGATGCTTGACATGCTCTGCTCCCGGCGGCTGACGTCTCCGTCGTTGACCTTGTCCGGGAGGAAGCATAGCTCGGCTGGGATCATCGTACTCCGAGTAACCTCCCAGGCTGTCCATCGATAGCGTCTGCAGCTGAGTCAACCGAGGCGGGAATGGCTCGGGAGGGTACATGGGTGGGGGCGCATTGGGATAGAAGACGTCCAGCGGTAGCATGGGGGGGGGATATTGGCCGTCCATGGTGGCCTCCGGCAATACGACTCTTGGCAATAGCAAGGTGTCTTCCGATCGCAACGGTCGATAGCGTGCTGTGGCAGTGCTTGTGCAACATTCGATATCGCGGGGCCAACCGTTGTACTATCGAGGCCGAAAGTGGGATGATGAGGATCTGATGGCGGGCAAAGGACGGAGGAGGGTCGTGTATTGTATGATCCTGGCCAGTGCAATCCTGGCACCTGTTCGCACGGCGGGAATGGCGCGAGCCGGTCCAATCGAGGGCACCCCAGCAGTAGCGCCAACCCGTGGGTGACGCAGTTGTCGGAGAGTGCTTTGCAAAGTGTAGCACACGATGCCGATGAGACGGCGGGCAGGCACTGAAGTGCAAGTCGAAGCTGCAGATGCCAGGATACGGTCAGCTCCCGGGAAGGTCGGCGTACGGCGGCCAGCAGGTCGTCTTAAGACGAGGCCTCCGGAACCCTCGAATCATCGAGGAGATTGATTGAGGTCTCGGCTCTCTCCGTCATAAAGTGCCGGCGCTGCTCACAAGCATCCAGCAGCGTGCATACATGGAGCATGACGGCTGGTGCTCAATCGGAGGTCTTGCCTGTTCGGACAACCTACACCGGAATAGTGCTGGCGGCCACCCTGTGCCTGATTGACCAGGGTCACCTTATACAAAGTCCCCGGTTTGGGCGACATCTTGTCGGCAACCCTCTTGTCATCCAGCGACCGCGCTGAAGTCGCGAGAACGCCACATCAGCCAGCGTATTCTGCCTGTTCTGCCTGTTTCAATGACTGAACCCAAAAGGGCAGCCGAGAGCATACCGCCGTACCCGGGGTGCCTCGTAGTGCCTCCCGAAGATGCGCCTGACGATCGCGGTCGAAAGCCTGGCTGCCCTGGCAGAGATGCATGTTTCACACTGGTCTTGGCTGCGTGAACCTCGAGACCTGCCTGATCGGCCATGTGGACCCCTTCTTCGACGGAGGGCCATATATACCAAAAGCTCTTAATTCAACCTCACGTTTCCAGCTTTCCGTCTGTTACTATTGTTACCGCATTAAGGTTATTACAACGCGCCTCTCGTATGCAGACTCGCTGCTACCTTGCCTAGTATACTTGCCGCATTAGCCTAGTTGCCCTAATAGCACCGTCCGGTTCATTAAGCCGCGCCTCGCGCCTAGACTCGCTACTAGCCTAAATACCACTAGGCCGTCTAAAGATCGACCTAGAGCCGCACCGCGTCGAGCTACTAGCTCTAATAGAGAGTAGTATAAGCTACACCGAGATCTGCGCTAGCCTATTAATAGCGCACGGCATTATTGTCGGCTACTCGACATTAAAGCGGTAGTATTCGGCGGCTAGAGTCGTCTCAAGAGCGAGGCATTATAAGAACTCTACTAAGTTACGGGCACGCGTAATATACCTATTCTTTGTCCTACGATCTACCTATTGCGATCTAACAAAGTCGTCTCGACGTAGTAGAGCTCGGTAGGCTTAGTTAGTATCAAGACACGGGTGTGGGAATACTTCTCTCTG
>JAWDJV010000712.1:0-10022 GCA_033119285.1 Teratosphaeriaceae sp. CCFEE 6253
CGCAGGAGGCGCCGGTGCCGGGGGAGTTTGAGGTCGAGGAGGACGAGGACGAGGAGGGGGAGTAAGGGGGGCAAGTAGATGGGGTGGGATTGGGGGGGTTCGGAATCTGTTGTATTGCTAGTTTTGAGCTGGGGCTGTAACCTAGAGCGCGGCGATGAGCGTCGTCGGCAAGACGAATGGGTGGGGCGGGGAGGTGCCCTGGGGGTGGTGGCTGTACCATTACATACACCTCGCCGCCGTATACGTGCTGCTCTCCGATGTTGTACCTTTAGTGGATGTTTAAAGGCTACCGCGCTCGACCTCGGCTATCGGTGATCCTCGTCCACCTCGCCTGCGCCTCTGCGCTCCCCCCTCGACACGCCCAGGACTGCACCAAACGGTGTAATATACGCAGAGGGTATCTTCCCGGCGACCAGACCGTAAGCCCCTCTCCTCCCATCCCCTCTCCTCCAACCCATCATGAAAGCCATCCACCTCCCCACCGCCTTCGTCCCGGACCCCTCCGCCCTCCAACCCTCGGAGATCCCCATCCCGACACCGGGAGGGGATGAGTATCTCGTGCGCATCACGCACTGCAGTCCGCAGCACGCGGATATCCTGCACGCGCAGGGCAGGCACCAGAATAACAATGTGAAGCGCGGATGGTGTTTCCCGCCGTTTACGCTTGGATTTGATTTCGCGGGGGTGGTGCTGTCTGTCCCGGGTACATATGCGGGAGGAGGAGGGGGAGGGGGAGGGGGAGGAGGGGTAGACGCGGGGCTGCGCAGGGGCGACCGCGTCTTCGGGGCCGGAATCGGGGCCTTCGCGGAGTACATCTGTGCGCAAGTGGGCGCGATCCGGCGCGTGCCCGACGGGCTCGGCAATGCCACCGCGTGCGCGGCGGCCGGGCAAGCGGTGAGCTATGCGTCCGTCGTGCACGTCGCGAAGGTGGAGGCGGGGGAGACGGTGCTGGTCAGTGGGGCCAGTGGGGGGTTGGGGAGTATGTGCTGCATGGTGGCCAAAGCGGTCGGGGCGAGGGTCATTGCGCTGGCGGGGGACGAGGAGAAGGCGGGGCGGATGCGGGGGGGGATGGATGTTGATGCTGTGGTTGTCATGGGTGGGGATGGGCATAATGGTGGGGCGTGGGTGGAGGAGGTGAGGGGGTTTACGGGGGGCGAGGGGGTAGATGTCGTGCTGGACAACACGGGGATGGTGAATGAGGCGATCCGGTGTCTGGCGTACGGCGGCCGGGTCGTGGTGCTGGGGTTCGCGGCGCGGAAGGGGGTCATGGAGGAGGTGAAGATGAATAAGCTGCTGCTCAAGTCGGCGACGGTCATGGGGTACCGGTTTGGGGAGAGCGGGCGGCGGGACGCGGGCGAGCTGCAGCGGATCTGGGACGGGTACTTGGAGATGCTGCAGCGGGGGCGGTTGACGCCGCTGCTGTATGGCGAGTACGATGGACTGGAGGAGGTGGGGAGAGCGCTGGGCGATCTGGCGGGCCGGCGAGTGTACGGCAAGATCGTCGTCAAGGTTGCGGAAGAGGAGGCCGTGGCGAAGCTGTGATTCCGCCGCTTCCGGTGCTCTGGCGGTGGCGACCTTACCACGCTTCCTGGGATATTGCCCGCCTTCCACCGACGACACACATGGCCGATGACTACTCCAAGCGGGACCGTTGGGCTACCCTCGCAAGGTGTGGTCGACACCCGCGGCAACACCCCTTCGAGCACCCATCGGCAACGCCCAACGTAAGTCTACCACGCTCGACGGAATGTCTGTTGGCCGATGGAGCGGGATGCTTCGCCAGACAGATCGGCAGCCGATGGTGTCGTTGCCGCTGGTGACGCCAAGGTCGCGGACGGCGAGAGTTATAGCATGCGATCAAGCTATCGCAGCACTCTTGACGGCTGTCGTTGCGAAGGGGGGGGGGGTTTGGACGAGCTGGGGCTGATGATGGCCGAGCCCGTGAAGTGATGCTAATGGGCCTTTGACGTCCAACACACCGAGATCGCGCCATTGCATGTATATATGGCGTCTTGTACGAATGTCACAGATATTGTGATGTCGAGTAATGTATGGGTTCAAATACATATACAGCATGTGTATGCCACACCCCCTCCCCCTCCAGTACCTCCGCGGGAGTGAGCTCCCCCAACACCTCGACGTCCCATTTTCACCCATGATTGATCAATGCTACTCCGACGACTCGGTCCCCAATCGCTGGCCGGTTCCGGCTACGTCTGCCCACGATGCACCCCCCGCGCGGCGCTCCGCCAGCAACGCGCCCTCCACGCTTCCCGGCGCGTGCGCAGCGAGCAGAAGCCGGGCGTACTGGCTCTGCTGGAGGAGCGCGGCTACATCAACCAGATCGCCGGGTACGTACATCATCGACGAAGCAGGTGGATGGTAGATTGATACTTGAGAAGTGACCGCACCACCCTCGCCCGCCTCCTCCAGCACAAACCCCTCGGCTTCTACGCCGGCATCGACCCCACCGCCCCTTCCCTACACCTGGGCCACTTGCTCCCGCTCATGGTGCTCTTCTGGCTGTACCACCACGGCCACCATGTCGTCTCCCTCGTCGGCGGCGCGACGGCGCGCGTCGGTGACCCGAGCGGGCGGTTGACGGCGCGGGCGAAGACGGGGGGGGACGTGCAGGAGGGGCACTGTAGGGCCATGCGGGCGCAGGTCGGGAGGCTGTGGGGGAATGCTGAAGTGTATGGGGGGAGACATGGGTTTGGGGAGGAGGGGAGGGGGAGGAGGGAGGTGCTGGATAATGCCGCGTGGCTGGACAGGCTGGGCGTGCTGGACTTTTTGCAGACGATGGGCAGCGGGATGCGGGTTGGCGCCATGCTGGGGAGGGAGACGTGAGTGAGTCCCCACCTCTCCGTCACCCTCGTGCTGCGGTAGCTGATGGGTTGCTGGGTGCAGCGTGAGGAATAAACTGGAAAAGGGCGACGGCATGTCCTTTGCCGAGTTCACATACCCCCTCCTGCAGGCCTGGGACTGGTGGCACCTGTACAGCCACCACGGCGTGCAGGTCCAGATCGGCGGCAGCGACCAGTACGGCAACATCGTCGCGGGCATGGACGCGGTGAAGCATATCGCCTCGCAGCAGACGAGCACTCGGGAAGGGGATTCAGGGCAGACTGAGGCATGGCTGGATGAGAAGGGCAGGGTGCGGGAGGAGTGCGCGCCGATGGGCATCACGGTCCCCTTGCTCACGACGGCGGGCGGGGAGAAGTTCGGCAAGAGCGCGGGGAACGCGGTCTGGCTGGATGCTAGTATGACATCCGCGTTCGATCTCTACGGCGTACGTGTTTCCTGCCCCCTCCCCACACCCGCCTCCCACTCGCTGACACGCCCCATGCCACGCAGTTCCTCCTCCGCTCCCCCGACGCCGACACGGGGCGCTACCTCAACCTCCTCACCTTCGTCTCCGGCCGCCAAATCACGGCGGTCATGGCCGCCCACGCCGCCGACCCCGGGAAGCGCACCGCGCAGCACCTGCTCGCCAGCGAAGTCCTGGAGCTCGTCCACGGGCGGGATGTCGCGGTGCGGACGCGCGCGGAGCACGAGGCGCTGAGGCGGCCCAAGCTGGCGATACTCACGAGTCGGGCTGCAGCAGCGGCTGCTCCGGACCGGGAGGGGGCAGGGGAGGCGGGCCAGCAGCGGACGGTGTTACCCATGTCGGTGGTGCGGGGGACGCCGATCTCGCGGATCTTGTACCACGCGGGGATCGTGAAGACCAAATCCGAGGGCGCGCGGTTGGTGGCTAAGGGGGGCGTGTACCTCGCCTTCTCCCCAGCTGCATCGGCATCGGCGTCTACCGCTCCGCCTGTCACGGTCCCGGCCGACGACGCGGGGTCTGCTTCTGCGCCCACTACTTCTACTACTACTACTACTACATTGGAGGAGGAAGGGGACAGCGGCGGGCTCGAGTTCACGCAGGTGCAGGATCCGGGGATGGATGTGCAGCGGTATGTCGTGGAGGGGGTGCTGGTGCTGCGGATCGGGAAGTGGCGCGTTCGGGTGTTGGAGGTGCTGGGAGATGCGGAGTTTGATGGGCAAGGGCTCGAGGCGGTGGGGTGGGGGGAGTGGAAGGCGGCTGCGGCTGCGGCTGGTGCTGGTGCTGGTGGCGGTGGCGGGCGAGAGGAGGGGTGAGAGGAGGGGTGAGAGGGGTGGCGGGAGATGGGCATGTACTGTAGCAGCTGATCGAATTGAATCGAGTCAAGTCAAGTCAAGTCAAGTCAAGTCAAGCCAAGCCAAATCAAGTCAATTCAAGCCAGATCGAGTCAAATCGAGTCAAATCGCATCAAGCCAAGCCAAGTCGAATCAAACCAAGTCAAATCAAATCAAATCAAACCAAGTCAAACCCAAATCAAATCGAATCAAGTCAAATCAAATCATATCAAATCAACCAAGTCAAGCCCAAATCAAGTCAAATCAAGTCAAACTGAATCAAATTACATTAAGTCAAGTCAAACTAAATCAGATTGCATCAAGTCAAGTCAAATCAAATCAAATCAAATCAAACCACACCAAATCAACCCAAATCAAAACACATTAAAAACCCCTGTACAGCTAGCTACACCCGTCGGTCTACCTACCGCACATGCTGCCCGATGTTGCCTCGCAGACTCTCCAGCTGTGTCTTGCCGGTGGAGATGAGGAAGCGGATGTGCGCCAGGTCGTGCACGGCGCGGCGCCGCTCGAACTCGCCCCGGGCGTAGGTGAGGAGCTCGGCGCGGGTTGGGGAGGTGGGGGGGATCTCTATAAGAGCCTGTTAGCGGAGACGCGGGGGATCTTCGTGCTGGTGGCGTGACGGAGGGTCGGGGTCATGGCATGGGATGGGGTTCGGCGGGTGGTTGAGGAAAGGGGCGGTGGTGGGGGGAGGGGCGGTGGTACGGTAGATGGTGCGCACGACGCCCCGCCAGAGGGCCAGGACACGGCTGCGTTGGACGAACTGCTCGAATCAGCCAGGGACAGCAATTCAGGGCGCTGGGGTTGAGTTGGACTGACATGTTCGAGGGTCAAGACCGGCCCTTTGCCACCTTTGCTGAGGTTCTTGCCGCTGGAGATGGTGGCGAGGAGTCGGACGGAGCGGTGCATCATCTCCTACAAGGCTGGGTCATTGTCGTGCTTCCATTGGCAGCCGCTTGACCACGATCAAGTATCAAAGTGTCCATTGGGCCAAAGTCGAGGTCGGTGTTCGTGCGCCGGAAGTACCCGTCCGATGACGATGCGGGATCGCGTCTTCCTTCGACGCGTCCGCGATGACATCCATCTTGCACTCGGCAGCATCGTCGTGCCTCGGAACTACCGCTTCGTCGCCATGGCCAAACGCAAAGCAGCAGCATCTCCCCATGACGAGCCGCCGGCGAAGCATCCACGCCAGGCGACGGACAAGGCGGCGAACACGGCCCTGATCAAGCGCGCCAACGCTCTCGATATGAAGACATTCCGGCACCGCTACGTAGCCGAGGAGGACCTCATCTACCGGCCTCGGGCCTCAAGCGAGAGCACCGTACGGCAAACACCTCACCCGCGCCGCCTTGAGACCACGATCCCAGCCAACCCCAACGAGAAGGACGAAGAGCTTTCTCCCTATTCTGCTCCCGAACCGCCCCAGCACCACACTGCTCCTCCCGAACGACATCCCGCGTCACGACCCGCACCTCGGGACCCCAGCCGCGTTGTCGAGATCGCCTTGAAGTCCACAGCCGAGCTCACCCCCCACGAACTCGACACGTGCTTCCACCTCATCGAGCAGACCAGCCGACACGACTACGCGGCGAGTACCATGGGCTGGCACCCTGCGCGCAAGCGGAAGGAGATGCGGGACCGCGAGATGCGGTACCTGCTGTGCCACGCCTCCTCCGCCGCGACCAGCCCTTCCATCACTGCCAGCACCTCCCCAGCCAGGTCTTCCACAAAAGCTGGCGATGCTGCAGGGAGGGGGGTAGAAGGGTTCCTGAGTTTTATGCTCACCCACGACTCCCTCCCCTCGACCCCAGTCCTCTACATCTACGAGATCCACCTGCACCCCTCCCTCCGCCGGCTCGGTCTCGGCGCGCACCTACTACGGCTCGCGGAATCCATCGCGCGAGGGGTTTGGGTGCGGAAAGTAATGCTCACGTGCTTTACTAGCAATACCAGCGCGTTGGGACTGTATTCGAGGAAGGGGTATGGCAGGGATGTCTGCTCGCCTGGGCAGCGGAGGACGCGGGGGAAGGTCGTGGAGGTCGACTATGTCATCATGAGTAAAGTCATCCACTCGGCAGTCCAGGTGGTTCAGGATCGATCATGCCTTGAGGCTGGCTGAACGCCGCGGCGGCAGTCTATTTCATGCTCGCCGCCTCTCGCCACGGCGCATGTGCACGCCACGTTGGACCACTCTGGTATCATGGATCAGCGAGGCCAAGCCACGCTACGCTGCCTAGACATTCCTGGTGAGGTGCGTAGGGAAGTCATAACAAGTAAGATTGGCGAAACGCTGCAGCAGCATATGATGCTCCCCCGCAAGCCTTCCGACCCCACAACGCCACCGCACACCCACCAGACCAACCCACCAGACCGACCACGTTCGAACCCCTTTTAGCTTTTGGTCTCCCGGCCCCCACCCCCCAACCCCTTCTCAATCCTCCGCCTCTTCTCCCTCAACCACCCCGCCTCCTCATCGCCCTTGGCATTCGAATACACCATCTTCTCAAACATCTTCCGCTTCCTGCGGGGCATCATCAACTTCCGCCTCTCGACCTCCTCCCGCGCCTCCCGCTCCTCCCGCGCGCGCTGGCTCTGCGCGGCCTCGCGGGCCCGCTTCTTGGCTTCGCGGGGCCCGGTCTGCGACGGCAGGGGCTGCCCGCGCGCCTCGGCTTCGAGGTCCGCTTGGTGCTCGCGCGCGGTGCGGGCGGGGGCGTCGGGCTCACCGGCTGCGGCCTCGTCGCCGGAGAAGCCGGCCCAGTCGTCGTCTGGTGCGCCGGTGGCAGCGTCCGCGGTGGCCTCGTCTTCGGAGTCGGAGGCGGCGAGCTGGACGGCCATGCCGTCGTCTTCCTCCTCCATTTCCTCGTCACTGCCGTCCACATCCTCGACGTCCTCGTGTTCACTAGCCTCCTCGTCAACAGCCTCAGCAGCCTCGACCTCATCCTCATCGCTCGCCGCCTCAGCCTCCGCAGCCGTCTCCTGCTGCACCAGCGACACCGTAGGATCATACCCGCCCCTCTTCGCCTTCACCCACGGACTCAGATGCGGCGGCAGTGTGGCCCCGGGGACATACAGGTCCGCGCGCTGCAGGCGGCCCGCGTTGACGCTGTCCCAGACCCACTGCGGCTGCACATAGATCCGCCCCGGCACGCGCGCGGCGGTCGCCCGGGCGCGGAAACCGGTATCCTCGTCCTCGACCTCTTCTTCTCCTTCTTTGTCCGATGGCGGTGGCGAAGGGAGAGCGATGTCCGGGCGATCGACGACCTGGTGCGTAATTCGCTCGTCCCCCTCACCGCAGTACGCGCCGGGTTCGCCGAGGGACGTGTCCCAGCCCACGCGCTTGCAGCCGAAGGAGCGCAGGAGGAACTCGAGCGGGTGCCGCGGCGTCTCGCGGGAGAGGAAGAGGGTCAGGGGCGCGAAGAGGTGGGCCGCGGTGTGCGCGTCGGCGGTCAGAGAGGGCTGGGGGAGGGTGTCGGCTGACGGGTCCAGGGAGGTGAATGCGTCGAGGGTTGTTGCTTCGGACGCTTCGGCTACGGCTGGGGTGTCATCTTCGGTGGGTGTAGGTGCTGGCGCCTCGCTGTCTGTCTCGGGCAGCGAGAGGATCCTGTCAGCTTCAGCCTGCGCCTTGGCATGCGTCTCTGTGTCCACGATCTCCGCGACAGCAGTCTCTCCACTACTCCCCTGCCCCTCCAAATGGAACGCGCTCAGCTCCGCCCCCTGCTCCTCCGACTTCGCATCCAGCCTCGGCGGGTACACCAGCCCCAGACTGGTGTACAGCCGGAAATTGACAAAGCTCAGCAGCGTGGTGTAGAACTCGACAAAGGTGGCCATGATGCGGAAATCGATGTCCGCCCCCGCGCGCTGCACGAACCGGTAGGGCGCGAGCCAGAGGATGTCCTGGCCGTGCAGCGTCGCCTGGTAGTAGATGCCCTTGATGGAGAGGAAGGACTTGCGCAGGGCGTGCGTGCGGATGAGGTAGTGCTCGAATTCGAGGGTGAGGCGGCGGCACTTGACGATGGCCTTGTGGGGGACGTTCTCCGTGCTGGGGAGGTTGGCGAAGAGGAAGAGCATGGAAAGCGCGTCGTCCAGGTCCCGCAGGGCGTCAACGAAAGTGGGATACCGTTCTTTGATGATGTGGTCCAGGCGCAGGCGGGGCGTGAGGTTCCGCTCCAGCCGCACTGCGTCGCCGACCTCATTCCGTCCCAGCGCCTTGGAGATCTTCTTCGCGAGCGCCTTCTGCTCGCGGAACTTGTTAAGCAGCGGCTCGTGGAGGAGGTACTGGATGTCCTTGGTGTAGTAGAAGGTGGTGCTCGGCGTCGACGACTTGGAGGCGCGCTTCTTGGAGCGCGGCTCGCGCGGGTACACCCCCTTGAAGATGCACAGGCGGCGGAAGTCGGGGAGGGAGATTTGGAGCTTGCGGACGGCCTGCGAGCGGGTGATGTAGTTTTTGGCGTTGCCGGAGGTGCCTAAGTCATCCTATTAGCCTGGTCCACTGCACTTGTCTCTCGTTACATACCCTTCTTCTTGATCTTCCCCATGATGGCGACTTATGTGGTGCAGTATGTAGTTGGGCGACGTTGAAGCTCGTCGCGAACATTTCTCGAGATCTGCGCTCCCAAGATTTCATCCCGTCGGCACCGGCGATGCGGAAGTGATTCCGTTTTACCGATCTTGCGACGTGCCTGAAAGCTGTACTCGAGACCTAATAAGTAAATATAACAATGCCACGATGAGATCGAGAAGGCAGCAGCGATGGACGCCCTCGCAAAGACCTACGAGCGTCACCCCAAGACCGCAGTCTTCGCTGCCGCGGCAGCCCTCCGCATCCTCGCCGTCCTGCTCTTCCCAGCGCTGCCGGATCTGTTGACCCTGAGGATCGAATTGTCCACGCCCGTGAACAGTTTCAAACGATGTATGAGACACGTTCTCGGAGTGATGGCCATGCTGGCTAAGATGTGACCAGGAGCTGAGACGACGTAGTGCAGGAAGGCTTGTTCCTTTACGAACGAGGCCTCGACCCTTACGATGGCGGAGTCTTTCATCAGGTGAGGATCCCACGTTTCTGTCTAAACGCAATACTGATTGATGTAGGCACCTCTACTTCTACCCCTCTTCGCGCTCCTCCCTACCCCCGCCTTCTGGCTCGGCAGACTCCTCAGCATCCTCCTCTACACTGCCCTGGACCTCCTGACCGCGGACTGCCTCTTCCGGATCGCCTCCTCCGGCGCAGCGCACACGTCCCACCTGTACGCCTCGCCGCGCAAGGCCCGCGCCTGGACGAGCCTCTCGGTCGCGGCGGTGTACCTGCTCAACCCGTTCACGGTCCTTGCTTGTCTGGCCCGGCCCACGAGTGTCTTCACCACGTTTTTCACGCTGCTGAGCGTGAGTCACGCGTGTCAGGCGCGGGCGGTCACGGCGGCGTTTGCGCTGGCTATCGCGGGGTACATCAGTCTGCACCCTGTGCTGCTGCTGCCACCCGTTGGGCTACTGTGCTATGACCGGCTATGCTCGCAGCGAGCAGAGCACGGCCAGACGCCTGACGATGGCTCACCGGACGCTACAGCCCGCAACGTCGCCACCGACTTACGCACACAGCCGGCACCTCTCAGATTCGGCCTGCACTTCGCCACCACCTTCCTGGCCACCCTTGCCCTCCTCCTGGCTCTCTCCCGCCTCCTGCTCCCCTCCTGGCGCTTCCTCCCCTCCTTCTACCTGACCCTCCTCCAGCTCCCGGACCTCACCCCCAACGCGGGCCTGTGGTGGTATTTCCTGACGGAGATGTTCGCCGCCTTCCGGCCCTTCTTCCTCGGCGTTTTCTGGCTGCACATGCTGGCCTACTGCGT
>JAWDJV010009382.1:0-86100 GCA_033119285.1 Teratosphaeriaceae sp. CCFEE 6253
TTCCCACACCCGTGTCTTGACACTAACCAAGCCCACCGAGCTCTACCACGTCGAGACGACTTTGTCGGATCGCAACACTAGGCAGGGGTGCAAAGCACTGACATCTCTGGCATCCGTGTAGGAGAGCTTGGACTCATCCGGCTGCCTCGCCACGATGATCCATGGACCGTGGCTTTCGCGTGGAGAGGATGGAGCTGTTCCCCACCTGTTAGGGCTTGCTGGGTTTGACGGAGCCTGAACGCTAGAGTAACCGGAGGTCGGGCCTCGCCGGCAAGACGGCGTCGAAGCTAATCACAACTGCTATATTGACGTCTCCCTGAACCTGCAGTCGCGTACAACCGTGTCTCAATTCAGCTAACGAAAGTGAGTTCGTTGTGTTTATTGTCAGTCGGCATGTGGAAGTAGAGCCAGATAAGAAACAACAGTGCCCGTTGCACGACGGTGAAATGTTCCGGCTGGATTGGACCGCTGCATATTGATGCCAGAGAAGTGCACACCATGGCAAGGTATTGCCAGGATTTGGACCTGCATATTCTGAAGAGTGCATCCAATGGGGTCTGAAGCCTGTGATGGACGGCTGCAATCTGCACTCTATTGCGGGGCGGGGATCAATGAGCTACATAACAAGTGCATCGCTAACCCCAAACGAGCCTCGGACTGACGCTTGCAACATACAGCGCCCGATCCTAGCAGATGGGAATCGTGTGCACGCCGCACTTGTGCACACGGAGTACAAACGAGCACATCGTTGGAGACAAGACGGTCACGGGACTTGTGACTCCGATTGTGCGGCACAACAACCCATGATCTTAATGGGTCAGATGTAGTGACTTGCGGTGAATAAATCGCCCACTCGGACAGACAGTTATTACGGTAGCCTCGACGCACTTCGTGTCCGCAATTCTTGTTGATCTGCTACCAGCTTGCTCCATCATGTCGCACTCTGGCTACCGTTTCACGACACCGTCACCTTGAGATCGCCAGCCGGCCTTGTGGGTTACGACCTCTTTGTTCGCAACGTGGTACACTCTGTCTGTTCTTGTACGGCTCTGGATTCGTCGGAAGTTTTGCCCTGCGGAAGCCGCACTCCTAGTCGCATATGTATGTATACCTTCTGGACTTCGAGGGGGAAACGCAATTGACTCGTTCGCCAGGCACTCGCCGTTGTGAGCTGGGTTACCTCTTTCGTCGGGCTTTCGCACGGCGCAGGCATTTCTGCGACGCATTTGAGAGAGACAGAGTACAATCTGGCCGGCCAAGTAGGCGAGAGAAATCCGATATGTGGAATACTGCCTACTGATTGATATCAAGACTGTCTTCACGAGCGTTGCCTGCCTCGTCCTGGCCAAGGGCTTTGCAGCTTGCTCGACTCTCCTGTTTCTGGAGGAGATTGTGGCGGCGCGTGAGCATCGCTTGCTTTGCCGGTCAATGACCGCATTCTCCTTGCTCGCTGCCATTAGTGCATGCTTGCTAGTGTCCGTCAATTGTTCTCCCCAACGTGCTCTTAGCACCGGCGATGACCTCTCTTGCCATCATGCGGTACGTCGCGTTGCGGAACGCAACATGCGCTAGACAAATGTTGATGCCCTCAGCAGGTTGCGAGCTGGAACGCTGCTTCTGCACTGTTCTTGCTGCAGACGCTTTTGACCGTGGTGGCGCCAGTGATGTGCTTTCGGAAGATTCAAATCACAAGGATGCGGCGTCTGAACGTCATGGCATGGTTCAGTGGCCCACCATTGATGTACGTCCTCGAATCCGGAGAAGTTCTTCAGCTGACTGATTGCAGAGATATCGTCCTTCTGGGTCTAGTGGTCTCGCAGTACTCCTCGTCCGCCCGCAGCAACTCCTCTGGCACTGGTCTGGTGGGCTTCATAGTTTCGCTAGACTCTTTGCTTTGCTGGGACCTGATCTACCCAACGATCCCATGCTTACGACCGACAGCGCTAAGCTACGCTACAGGAGGCGTCAAGGCAACTATAGGAAGCGACTCGGGGTCACGGACATATAACACCAGCCACAACGAACGTCGCAGTACTGAGCTGTTCTCTCAGTCGAAGAAGCTGGAGACGGATGAGGTGCCGCTGCGGCCGATGGCGTCGCGCGAAGGCAACCAGACCAGCGTCGCGGCGAGCAATATAGGAGAGGAAACAGTCATACCTCCTGCGTCATAGAACTCTCGAGCGATAAGAATCACGCAGGAGTATCAGGTTACAAGGATGTAGCGAGATTCTTAAGGATCTTGTACTGCCAACGTTTCTCGCCTGAAGGCGTCAGCTCGAGTGAGCAAAGAGGCTCTGTCAGGAGTGTCACATTGATCGCTGGCTGCCTCTTGACGGCGAATAGTAGCTCAGCTGTTGGAACTCTCTCGGCGCCACTTAGATAGGTTGAGAGCAACCCCAATGTTCAAAGCAGCACGATCTGCACCCTGGGCCAGGTCCCACGGAGAAGACTGCAATGTCGTTGTCTGAGTTGGTGCGTCAGTGGCGAGATGGCGCGCGGCAAGGTTTTCTCCCACCGACTCGCAGCCCTTTCATCTCCTCGCACTAACACTCTGCCAGAGAAAGCCAACCATCAATTCTTGGATTCGCTCAAGTTCAAGCAGCCCTAGAACGCTTCGTGGCGCGGCCAAGACTTATGGTAAGAGGCGTCGGCTTGCGCAAGCTCGATCAGTGCGCAGACTACGGCGTACATTGTGTTACAGATCTCATGGAGCTGCCGCGTCTGGCCGTTCACCGCCTGCTCAAGTTGACCTGCATCCTGACGGACTCTGCGGTGCTCGCTCGCTACGGTATCGACCTCCCCGTGGATTTTTCTCAGAGCAGACCAGACTTCGTTGATCGCAGAGACAGGACCCTCGGTATCGTTTTCTGCCCCAATCGGGAACCCGTCCGCTGCGTCACTGGTCTGATTGTTGTGCTCCACGACGCGTTAGACACGACGTTCCACGCCGTTCCGGGTTGATATGCAGCCCAGGACTTTTGCACGGCATCGTCGAGCGCACCATGATGGCCCGGCAGGATATCGACCGTGTCACAGAGTAGTCGACGATGACGGGAGTGAAGCAGCTCCATGTGTGTGCCTACCGAGAGTGACAGCGCACTGTCTGACTCTTGGATAATGATAGAGCTCTGGAGCAAGAGCGACGGAGTCGCTTTGGGTTCCAAAACCGTTGCAAGATACTGGCGATCGATGTCGAACGTGCTCGCGCATAGTAGCGCGGGTTCAGGACTCATGCGGACGAATTCATCTCGGCCGGTGTCCGCGGTCGATTGGCTCTTAGTCTTAACGTCTTTTGCCCAGCTGAAAGCAAGCACCCGAGATGCATCAATGGATACGAGACAATTCGCTCGAATATCTGCGTAGCCAGTCAACGAGAGCAGACGCCGAGCCATTGGGATCAGGATATTCAAGGTTTGCGTGGACTCCCAGTTCTGATTGATTCGATCCAGCGTCTCTTGGCATTGGCTAAGGAGCAAGCCGCAGAGGTGATAGCCTCTGAGACTTTCGGACCCGCATGCTGCGGCCGGTCCGGTCACAGCTTTGCAATGGAGTGGTGGCAGCCGCCCGGCGCTCCGTCGCAGGGCAACAAGAGGCTCGTGGTGCGTCTACACCATTGTCTCTCAGCCTCGCTCCGAAAGCGTCTCTGGCAAGTGCAGGGGTCTAGGCAATTGGCGAAGGCGTACAAGAGGTGATGGCCGGGATGGTAGCATGCGGAGTAGATATTACTGAGGTCGCTTGGCGTCTGAAGGCATAGCGGCAAAGGGCCCTTGGTTTGTCTCCGTCACCGGGCCCCGGCTTAGCTTTGGACGCGTCCTTGCAAAGCGGAGTAGTCGAAGCAAGGGGGTGAGGCCACGCAGAATGTGTTGACCAGATTAGAACAAGCCGGCGGACGTACTTCTAAGGCGGCTCGGCGCTCCAATGCGCGGCGACGAGGGCTTTATAGTTCATCGGTGCGACTAGATCCTGGTGCGACTTCACGAGGTTCCCCTAGGAGAAATAGGAGCCAGATTTGCAGCAATCGGTGTAGGTACGCAGGTGACCCTGTCGAGCTTGCATTGAGTAGTTGCTGGAAAAGTTCTTGTTCTCTGGTTGATAGTATCACGAGACAGCCGATTATTGGAAGTCATCTTACTACCTCGATCGAAGCACCGTGCACGCCTCAGCAAGGGTAGCTCTGATGCAGCGCCCTTGGTGTCCCGAGGCTTGGTAAGATTCCTCGGCTGCTCACTTGGGGTTTGGAAGATATGTAGGCCCTTCCGGTGTGCAGACCTGGTGGTAGCGGACGCTGCGCTTGCAACGCCCAAGGCCACGCGCAGTTGAACGTTGCGAGCTACATGTCTTATAGAATGTCTCATCCTGTCAAACAGATGGCCGTAGATCTCTTACCAACACTCGCCGAGCCTTACAATTCCATACCAAGATGCTACGATCGACTATGCCACGCCCTGCCCGCAATGACTTCCTCGGCGGTCTCGCGTAACAAACATCTACGCAGCTTGGGTAGGTATCGGCTTCGCAATTGCTGCGACAATTGCGGCTTTTGTCGTGCTCGGCAGATCTGCGCACGGACATCTGTTAGCTAACAGATGTCCGTGCGCAGGTCTACAAGAGATCGAAACCAGTAGCCCCCATCCCCGCGTTGCGGGGACCCTACGTGACAGGCGGCACAAGGGCGGGGGTAGATTAAAGGGGCGCGAGCTTTGTAGTACTATACCGTAAGTTAAGTTAACTTAACTAACTTAACGTTAAGTTAACATTTACGGTCTAATAATACAACAATAGATGTACTCGATAAATAAGCAGAAGGGGCTATATCCACTAACAGGAAATGCATTGCCTACACTATGCTATCTTAGTTGTTAGCGACGACGGACTCTTGACTCAATGGAGGCGCTTTACTAATTCTCACGATATTATAAACGGTATACGGACGTAAGAGTTCCATGCTAGTAAGCAGAGCAGCTCGCTAATAAAGGTCGGATAAGGCAATCTCGAGTTCTATAGTCTAGAAGTCTCTCGTGCCTACTTGCACGTGCAAGCACTTACCCTCTATAACTTGCTTCCGAATTATTTAGCCCGGGACGAGTAATGTTGTAGACTCGCTTACGGTACCCGAGTGCTTAGTCGAAAACGTCGAAAGTAGTAATGTATAGCTTAGCGTTCGGTACGCCGAGTACTTAACTCTAAGTACGGGTAGGTCGCGGCTACAGTAGGATCTTCCGTCTTCTATCGTAATAGTACGGAACGGTCTAATAGGATCGACGGAGTCATCTCTCGAATTGTAAAATAGTAGAGTAAGACGACTACGGCTTGTATAAGCACGCTACGCTCTCGTTAGGCGGAGGACGGCCCGTCTTCCCCTACTCCAAATTCGCCGTAATCTTTGCCTCTAAGACGTAGTTAAAACGCTCTACAATCGGCGTTATCTTCTCTACGATTTCGTGTTGTTTAGTTAACTAACCCGGTAGAGCCCATTTCTTATAAATCCTACTATAAGTTCGAGGCACCTCGAACCCTCTACCTTAAGAACACTATTATCCTCTATTAACTCTTTTCTTAGTTCCTATAAACTGCATTTAATATAAGTGTCTTTAGCCCTCTTAAACGAGCGTACCGCGAACATATAGAGCTACTCCGTCGCAGAAGGGCCAACACGATTAGTAAGCCGCCCTTTACCCTATTGTTAACTACGGCCGTGGAACGGTTCTAACTATGCGGAACATTACGCTCCCGCTAGGCTAAAGCGAGGCTCTTTCCGTTCGCTCCCGGCCGAGTGCTTTAAGACATACGGCAGCCGATTATTGACCCGCGTCTAGAGGACTACACCCGTCTAAGCACAACGCCAATTTACTAGGTAAGCAGTCCGCTCTACACGCTAACTACTGCCGTAGGTCTAGACATGCTTTATACTAAAGTAGAGTCTTAAATAGAGAAGGTAGGCAATATTGTAAAGCTGTACCCCGAGAAGTTTACTAACGCAGCGGAGAAAGCTATCGCTATCTCCGCGCTCGTTATAGACGAGAACAGTACTTAGGAACATAGAACAATAGGCTGAAACGTCGTGAAGCATACCTTACAATCGAACCGCCCTAAAGACTCTATTACGCTAGCGCCTTAAGTTCTTACTAGCGACCTAACCCGAGAATGAGAACTAGCGCTAAAGCGCCGTACGGTCGCTTAGTGCCCTCGGCTAACGGCCGGTGCAAGCCTAATGTTCCCGTACGGCAAGAGCTAGCGCAACAAACGCAATAGCGATATTGTACATCTCGTAGCTAGGACCTACTTACGCGGTTCTCGTATAATAAAGTGAAAGTTAAGCCGTCTTTGGGATCTAAAGGTAGCGTTAATACGTGCATTAACGGCTTACTACTTGTAGCCTTAAGTGTGGGAGGAAAAGGAGCTAGGGTGTATAACCGGTGTAGGAATAAATAGATTAGAAGTATATACTGCTACCCTAGACTAGTGAATTTGTAAGGTAGTTATGCTTTAGCGTGCCCTAGTTTTGCGACTTAACAACTTAATTGGCTCTCGACACCGCCGTGTAGTGTGTCGCTATTATAGGTAGTTAGTCGGTTCCTTTCACCGGTCGAGAGCTTAGGACTACTACTCTTATATATCGTGTTTGCCGTCCCTCTAAAGTTATAGATTAACACACTAAATCATTGCGTAAACGGCTACACGAAATCAAGGCGCATAAACGTGTTACGGCGCGATTCGCGGGAGTTAACCCTTACCTCCCTCCTATATATAGCGGCTCGTCGTTCCGTAGGAAGTAATGCTTATAATCTACGACCACGAATAGGCAATTAGAGACATTTCTACTTGTTAGCCGACACCCCTATCCCAAGGCATAAAATGCCTAGACTAGTCGAACTTAATAACGGTACATCCGTATAGCCGAATATCCCGCGCGGACGGTATTGAAGGATTATAGTCGCGGAAACCTTAGACTGTCTCTCCTTATATTGCACCTAATGTCCCTAAAAAGTCGCTCTTTGTTAGTCGCTACTAGAGTAAAAGTAGCGACCGATTTTGCTTAGTTATTATAGCTCTATCTATATTTCAATTTGCGGAACATAGTCGACTTCTCGACATTATCGACTACATGCGATCGAATGGAATAGGAAACTATATATCCCTTCCTTAGCCTATTGTCTACGGCGATCAGTCGGCTAGGAAAAGCTCTGTTCCTAAGGCTATCTCGGGAGTTCGATTTCCGAGTAAAGATAATCTCTACACTCGGTTTACTACTAAGTTAATTCTATAAAGAAGCTTATAGAGCAACGTCACTATCGTAATCAATCCGAGCGATAAGAGGAGTATTAAAGAGAAGGAGGCTCTACGTTTATTTAAGGCGCCAACTTCGAGCATTGACGAGTTTCTAGCGCTTATAGAGGCAGCTAAGGATGCTATAGGTCTTTCTTTACTAGCTAGGGCCTTTAGCAATGATACTCTAAGGGTTAAGGTTTCTAGATTAGATTAACTAAACTTAACCCTTATCGATCTCCCTAGACTTTTCTACGCCGAAAGCAAATAGCAATTAGCTAATAATAATAAGGCTCTTGTCTTATCTCTAGTTCGAAAGTACATGCAACATCCTCGCTGCATCATCCTCGCCGTTGTATTAGCACGGAATGACTATATAAACTAGATTGTAACGAAGATAGCTAAAGAGGTAGATCCTCGCGGTATACGTACGCTTAGTATTATTACTAAACTAGATACTCTACACATTGGCTCGGAGAGCGAGCAGGCTTTCTTGAACCTTGCACGGAATAAGGAAGTGTCGTTTAGGCTAGGTTAGCACGTACTAAGGAATAGAGACTTCGACACAAAATAGACGAATAACAGCCCGGAGGAAGTAGCTCTAACGAACGCCGAAGAGGCCTATATAAAGGTTAAGCCTATAGGGTATACGGTTAGTGCGGTCTAGGAAGAGATGGAACCTTAAGGCGACTCCGTAATCAATAGTGTTAAGCTAGACGATTTCTAGGTCGCTAGTAGGCTGCAATTTAGCACTAAGAAGAAATCTAAGCGTGTTAGCGCTACTATAGGTTGGACATAGGCAAATACAACTCGCAAAAGGCTATTCGTGCCTTGCGACGTTATATGCAACGATTACGTAGCTATCTGCCTAGATGGATAACGCCGCAGTAGAGTTTCTTAGTACGCAATATACTTCTATACATAATGCACGAACTTTAGCTTTACCGCTCGTCTTTAAACTCGTGCCTATGTCGCTAGTGCAGCCTTGTCTCCGCCGAAATTAGCTGCATTCGTTAGGTTAGTGTTGAGTCTTACGGAGCCGCCGACAATAATAACGTCTCCCTAAATGTTCTAAATGTCCTTTATTAGCTTATTAGACGTGCGAGAGTAACTTACTTTGCTTAGCGACGGCTGTTGGAGCACCTTACTAACGAACGCAAGGGTGGACGCAATGTATGCTTCAACTACATTCCACAGGACCTAATTAGTGCTGCCTCTATCTACGGCCTATAGATTTTCATATGCTTCTTTGAGATATAGGGCGTGCTCGTTGATTTATTCTAGGCGATTGTCTATAAGCGGTCACCTAGGCGCCATGTACGCGCCGAACGTGATATTGGCCTAAGATAATGCACGTAGTTTGCGGGCAGTACATAAATTTACGTGATCTTAGAAAAAGAAATCCGAGCTGCGTAGTGATCTTTACGCTACTGTACATTGTGATTAAAGCTTGCGAACATGAATAAGCTAAGCTGTTTGAACGCGATCGGCAACGGGCTGCATCGTGAGCGGCTAATCGTTCGACGGGGCGTGCTGGTGCCTAAGAGTTGGCTTCATCCTGCATGATCAGCGCGGGTCGCCCCGCTTCGTTGGCCTGAACTACTCGATACCAGTCTCTGACGTCTCAGTGCCCGCCATCTCTAAACCGATCATCAAGAGATCGCGCTGGCGCTGGCGCCAGCGCCATATATGTTGTTTGACCTTTCAGCCTTCCCTTCCCTCGAGCGTCATGGCAAGTGGCCAGAACGACACGGACCCGAGAACACGCCCGCTACAGCATGCCGGAGGTACGGGGCTTGAGCCGTTCAGACAATTGAAAGGGATTAACCATCCGGTAGTGAAGAGAACTCACGCACAAGAATATCTACCACCAAGCAGAAGCGCACGCTTGCGAGGATTGCATCGGGAAAAGACTGCACCGACGGGTGGTCGCAGGACTACCAAGCGCCGCGACTCGCATAGTGGTTTCCGCAGAGGAGAAGTATGCCGGGTTGCAGGCTGCACAAAGGCATGGCTAACAACGACGCAGAAGTGTACGCAGCCACAACAAGAGCCAGCCTCCCGGAAGCGACCAAGAGCGCACAACGACCGAGCCACATCTGAGGAATCCTTCGACGAGCGTCGCAAGCGCCGGCGTGGACCTGCTGACAAGCGTGCATTGGTGCCAGTCCTACCGAGCAATCTGGGCGTCGACGAACAGCATTCAATCGCATACTGGGCGACAAACAAGAGGTGGCCCCGGCAGTATCTCGAACAAGGCACAGACATGGAGAATATACTTGCTACGGAAGAGATCAGTTTCGTCCCGCAGCAGGAAGAACTCGGATACGGATTCTGCGTCACCGAGCTCGACCAATCAAAGCGAGCAGAAGTCACGAGAACAGAAGAGCGCCGAGTATAAAAAGCCACAATATGTGACTGTCCTTGCAACCAAAGGAGTCTTGATGAGACCGTCCTCTGCGGGAGTAACGAAGGCAAGCCAGGACTGGTATAAGACTATGCTAGAGCAACAGCAGACGTATCCCCAGGACACGTTGTTTCAGGACGATCTCTTCGACTCTACATGTGAGAGTGTTCAGGACAAGAACGAGACAAGAGTGATACGGGACATCGCACTCCTCATCGTCCCATCTGCCGAGGTTCTGTTGATACGGGGTTCGACACACCTACAATGCCTGATTGATAGCGTCAACGAAGGCTGGAACAACTCCATTGCCATTACGACAACACGACCACAGCCGGACTATGCTGTCGGTTTCCGTCGGGAGGCATTCACGCAAGACCAACTTGACAGGATGCACCCGATCGTTGGCGATTTCAATGATCGGTCGTACTTCATGGCCGCCTGGTACATGTATTTCCCTTTCCTGACCTGCGAGGTGAAGTGTGGCGCGGCGGCCCTTGACGTCGCCGACCGACAGAACGCCCACAGCACGGCTATTGCGGTGAGGGCGGTGGTGGAACTATTCCGGGCAGTAAAGCGCGAGAAGGAGCTGCATCGCGAGATCCTCGCCTTTTCCGTCTCGCATGACGACGCGACTGTCAGGATCTATGGATACTATGCGGAGATCGATAGCTCCGAGACCAAATACCATCGCCATCTGATACGCAAGTTTGACTTTACAGAGTTGGACGGCAGAGAGAAGTGGACGGCATATAAATTTACGAAGAATGTCTACGACCACTGGATGCCCATGCACTTTAAGAAGATCTGCTCGGCGATCGACCAGATTCCAGCCGGCATCAACTTCTCTGAATCACAGTCTGAGCTTCAATTTTCAGAGCCGAGTGGGATTTCGCAGGACATGAGTGTATACAGTATTGCACGGTCAAGCGAAGGCTCCGCGTCTGTACGTGCCGAGGGCAACAACACATCGAGCACCGGCCAAGGCGCTACCGCTACGCCAGGGACTTCCGTCAATGAAAATGTTGTTTTCAAGAAGCCAAGGAGGGGTCAGAGGAGGCCGGGTAGGGCTACTATACAAGCCTTGCGTTACGGTTTTAAAATTCTGTCGAGCACTTTGGCTGATGTTGCAACTGAGACATGTTGCTTGACGTTGCTGTGTGTCAAGGCGGGTCGCTTTCGGAGACCCTTCTCCCCGAGACTTCGGGCATGCTGTTAGCGCCACGACACGTGGATGTGCAGCCTTCGAAGCCAAGTACGATGGCGGTTGTGACTCGTTGGAGCTTTTTCAGGGACGGGGTCGGTGGAGTGACGGTAGTGGAAGTGGCCGAATGCAAGAAGAACGGAGCTGGCGTGCATCTGGTGGAGGGAAGTACTCTCAGTGATTGACCTGGGATACGGTCGGCATGCGCATGCAAAAGTCGCTTGGAGACACGACAAGGCCAGCACTTCTCTACATCGCCAGCCTTCGGACAGTGAAAAAAGACCATCTTGGATTTGGGTTCACAAAGGAGACCTCGGTAGCTGTGAAGAAGTGCGTACATGAATCTCAAGAGCAAAAGAACGCGCATACCAGACTTGACAGCTTGTGCGCAGCAATCCTGATACGCATCGTGTACGTTGTACTTTCCAACCCTTCAGAACTCCGTTTTCACCGAATCACCTACATGGATGGCAAGGGGTCGCCTGTTCCTTGAACTTGGTAGTCAACAGCATCAACGTCCAGCGAGCGATGATGACTCGTCGAAAGCGGGTAGGTGTGAGACCGCCTGTACATACACTCGCTTATCTAATGCTGGCAAAGCGTTCTCGCACATCCCCGTATGTTGCAGTGCTAGTATGCCAACTGCAATAGAGACGGTCAAAAGTGGTTCAAAGCACTGGAAGCCCTCGTGATGTTCACTTCTGCATGATCCTGCAGTTCACTCATGACGCACCGGATCAAAGAAGGCGTGGCCTCCCTCTCTGACCATTGGCAATGGGTCAGGTCCCGGCATCACCTCATCGGCGCGCTCCTTCGTAGCTCCCTCAGCAGGATCGACCGGCGGATCAGGGGTCTGATGGGCTTTCCGTGCGCACTCGTTCAGCGCATAGCCTGCGTACGTCTCGAGCATTCGGTGTCACGTACCTTCGGATCTGCTCCGTTTCCTCTTCATGTGGAATAGCGCAAGCCTCCAATTGCTCAGCCTCCACTGCGCTCTTTCCACTCTCCCGGATACCGCGCAATGACCTCCTCGATCATGCTCTCTCAGACTGAAGGATCAATCTTGGTCCACGATAGATCGAGCAACTTGTTGGAGCGGGAAAAGTATACCCATTTGGTGTGATCCTGACCAAGTCAGCACAGATTACGGTTTATGCCATAACATGTATTACTACGAATCGGGACCAGACAAGCTCAACCTGCGGGCTCCCATTAACAATGCCTAGGCGGTGTCGGACATCCTTCGCAGGCCTGTCGCTGGCGATCTCGCGTTCACTTGCGACGTCGGTAAGTCTGCTAGCATCATTGGCTACACCCTCTTCCGAAGCCATCGTGCAGGTATATTGATCAACCCTCGCTATAGCAAGACCTTGCGTAAAATCTTGCAAAGTACTGCATTTCCACGACTGCTTTTGGCAGCAATCTTGGACAAGGTCATAGGCGCGGTGCAGTATTGCAAAGAGTCTCTGTCGATCACAGTCATCTGTGAATTCCGATGGCACAAGGCCCGCTGAGCAGGGTCCCTTGCACCTTGAACATCCAGTGGGTCGTTCCTGCGCATCGACCATCTCAATATCCCTTTCCCGGCCGCGGGCGTCTCTACACCCATCGCGACCGTCCCCCCACCCGCCGCGGCCGTCCCCCCACCCACCGCGAGCCTTCCCTCGCCGGCCGCGACCGTCCCCCCCACGCATTGCGACCATTCCCCCACCCGCCGCGACCGTCTCCTCACCCGCCGAAGCGCCGTTCTTGGCCCTTGCGGCGTCCCGACTCGCCGCAGTTAGGTTGCCGACTGCCGCCACCTGTCCAGCTGTACCCTTCTTGGCTATCGAACCTGATGCTTCTGCGACCGCAGTCACCCCTCCGTTCTCAGCGCTGGGCCACTATGGCTACCCGGCGCCGCGACGTCGTGTCCGCCCGGTGCTGTGGGTCCCTCTCTGCGCTGCGCTACAACCCCAACTCCGGCCTGTGCTACAATGCCCTCTCTGACACGTCGTCCTCTTGCCGCTGCAGACTCCGCAGCTGCTAAAACCCTGCCCTCTGCTGCGATGCCTGTCTCTCTGGCTACATGCTTATTCACTGTTATGGATCCCCCCACCGTTGCATGTTTGTCCATCGCTGCAAGCTTTCCCCTCCTCGCAGACAGTCTCTTACAGCGTGCTATTGCTGTCACCTTCGTCCCGCGCACCTCGTCCTGGCCTCCGCCAGCCGGGATGGCGTGCTCAGTTGTGTCGGCCGAGGCTCCACTTCGGACGTCGGCACTCCGCTCAACCTCACTTCATCCCTTTCGTTGACGAGTTGCCTGCGACACGACTGCCATCAGCCTCGCACGCTCGCCGGTTTCGATTCGAGGCATTCCAGCGACGGTGGAGCCTGCGGCCTGTGTTGGCGCCTACCGATCGAGACAGCAGTCAGATCCGAGATGCCGTCGCGACACTGCTGCACGGCGAGCGCGAGGTCCCGTTTGCCTGTTGCGGAAGAGAAGCAGGAGTGTGGACGGTGCTGGGCCTCGACGGAGGGTACGGGACGCGAGTTGGAGGGGGAGGAGCAACAGATGTGGCCGGTGGCAGCGAGAGGCGTAGGAGGGACCGGCGGCAGCGCGTCGTAGCTGGACGACATTGGAAGCTTTCAGCAATCAGGGACGAACGACATTGGAAGCCGCCTGCAGCACTTCAACACGAGCCGTCCAACCTCGATATTGACTCAGGCTTTATTGAGGACGCGCTTCCTCGATACAGCCAGTCGAGATGGCGCCGGAGGCGTTGGCTTGTCGGCCGCGTCACAATCGACCTAGAAATCCGGCCTGACTGTAGAGTCGACTCTTTCTGACCCGTGATGAGACTCTGACTCGCTAGCCTCGTCCTGGGACAGAAGGCATGAGCACCCGTATTCCGGCTCGTAGACGTGCTCGGTGGTATCCTCAAGTATGGCACGCTCCATCTCATCCCATAGCTGCGAAAGCACAGAGCCGCAGCTGGTTATGGCCTCCAATCCCGGACTGTCTGCGGAGTCGCTAATGGCTGGCATTGTGATTGTGAGCGGGCGTCTAGAGTGCTCACTTGGCCAGAGAACATGTGCTACAAACAGGGCGCTAGGAAAGTCGTCAAATCCAAGTCGGCGGGAGATCTCGGGCTCGCAGATCCACAAACCAAGAGCTGTATTCCAAGCGTATGTTGTCTCATCCCTCAAGAGCCTAGTTCGTGTGGCTCTATAGAGCAAGTCGTGAAGAAGTCCTGGACCATCTTCCTTGGGCTGTATAGCTAGAACATATGCGACGCGGTCAAGTGCAGAGTGAAGTTCAATGTCCACACTTGAGTCCGCGTAGTCTTGGAGGTGTAAGCTCTGTAAGTCCCTGGGTGGAAGCGGTAGAAGGTCCGAGGAGTCGCAGGTACATCTCTTGTGAAACCGGTGGCGTGGCGATGGATCAGCGCCTATAGCATCGAAAAGTCGACGGTGTGCTCGACGCTAAGACAAACCAAGCCCTGCTATTCCAGTCGTAGGCAGCCAGGTACCACTGGGTGTGCTAAGTGCGTAGGCATATTCGATACAGTTCTGCAGTCGACTATATGCCTCAATTTTGTAGTCAAACGTCGTAGCCATCGTTTTCTGAGAGGTAGTCTTGAAGGCCAGCATGATTACTAGCAGTACTCACTTTAAGTATCAGTAGTGAGAGCTACGCACGGACGTGTGTTCATGAACACACGTCCGTGCGTAGACACCCCAGATCGACTGCCCCAAGAATAGACCAAGACACGATATAAGAGGCGTATCTTGTGGGAGAGCTAGTACTCTAGCCCGCTATGGCCATAGAATCCTCGTTCTCGATTCTGTTGCACCCGAGATCCCGCCCTCGACAACCTCGAGGATACTTTGGTCGCCTGCGTAACCGAATCAGAGCGAGGCGGATACGGGCGAGCAATCCTGCTGCTTCTGGTCCTTGCGGTAGTTATAAGGTTCCATACGAGCAGTTGCCAGTTGGCGCAACAGATTCGACAACGCTTCCGTCCTATCACGATATCGCAAGGGCAGGTCGCTTAGCCAAAGAGAGCGAATGCACACTGTTGAAGGGGAATCAGTAGAAGGTCAAGAAACCCCCTATATCGAAAACAGTATTCCGCTATACTACAGACATCTTCGCTCGATACTCCTGCTTATAAGCTGGCAACACGCTCAATGTAGTACTTGCTGCGAGTCCGTGATGATGGTGGAAGGGTTTCCAGATGCTGGCACGCTTTCCGGCTTCTCCACAGTCGACCGTGACCTGACCTAGCATCCGCACGAGCCTGCACTGATTTCCTTGCTCGTCGACGATGAGCCTTAACTGTATATGTGTTAGCTTGCCGAGGACGGGAATGGACACGTCTGCACTTACTAGATGCTTTATCAGCGAGGTGCTTGTCCCACAGCGATCGCAGGACTGAAAGTGGCGGGCATTTGACTTGTTCACGATGCAACGTCGTCCCGGTCTCCTGCTCACACCATTGGTGCACCAGTCGGATTAGGACTCGAAAGTGCTTTTCTTCGCACATCCAGTAGTTGTTGTCCGGTATGAACGTCCTGACAGTGTGATAGATTTGATCATCTTTGCACAGCTGCATAAACGCTTGTCGTTGAACGTAAAGGTAGCATTTGCCGTTTTCAATGGCTCCAGCGATGTGCTGCAGGTGGTCTAGAAGACGCATGTCCATGGCCGATGAGCATCAAATACCAGTAAAAGGAGGATGATAGCACGGAGGGAGTGCTAGTGACCTGGATGCCTCTTATCTTGAAGGTACAGGGCGCCAGGGGGTAGCGCCGCGGCGCGTGTGCACGCAGCCTGGTTGGTGATGCGGTGCATTTAAGCTCGCCGCACATCTTCCCATGGGTTTCAGACAACTCCAAAACATGCGCTTGGCTTGACGAGACTGTCCACAGTACACATACCGGCGTTTGCACGAATGAGACCTTGCACTGAGCCAAAAAAAGCGGTCGATTGAACGATATTGGATGTCCGCTGAAGCCGAGAAATGTGGCGTGAATGTGTGTGGTTCGTTGTCGCAAGTTGTAATGACGAGGTGATTAAGCTTCTGTAACCTTCTGAATTGACCTCTTCCGTCAGCGAGATTGGATAGAGTGCTGATATCGCATCGCAGGTACATGCGCGACACTGTCATACGCAGTGGCAGTCCTTTGCCGGGGACAGATTGCGGCCATGCCGTGCGGCGACCTTCCATAATTGACATACCGATCCACCTGATAACTGTACAGTGAGGCGCGTGTAGTGGGCGCGGACAGCGCACATAACCCGTCGTACATTGGATACTCTGCAGGTATTTCCATGGTTGGCTGCTGTTCTTGCGGTGCACCATACCACATCAAGTCCATGTTTGGGGACGTGGTCATGTATGAAGCGGCGGGAAACTGCGGCCGTGGAGGCTGACAGGCAGCGTGAGCGTAATCATACTGGTCAGTGCAAAATGAGTGAGAGGGCTGGTAACTTACGAACCCCGAAGCCTGCTCCATCGAAGACGAACCGAGTGGTGTGCTCAGCGAGATGGGGCCAGGCTGCCAGTATTCCGCACTATTGTCTTGCTGTGTGACAGCAAGGTCCTGAGTAGAGATCTGCTGCGGGACCCTGCGGTGTGCTATGGTAGCGGACTTGGTGACCTCATGGCATCGGTGTGAAGTAGCGGATCATGGTAGATTTTAGCGGTCCCGTCACCAGACGCTGGCGTAGATGGTCCGGCAAGCGAGGCTCCTTCACTTTGCAGCGTCTCAGATTTCGTCGACGGAACAGTTGCTCAACCCTGATGCACCATTTCGACCAGACTCTCGACATTGCGCTTTGATCAAGTCCGTACTGCGGCTGGCAGAGGAAATAAAGACGGCCTGACGAGATCGTTTGCTGATCATGGGCTTTCGATCCTTTGCCTCTGGTTCGCGTTGTTACAGTTGGACATACAAGAAGTCAGCGACGCTTCATGATCACAACGTAGGCAGGGCCGAATTTTGCCCATTTCTCTCTCTTTAATGTAGTCTTCCTCCATATGAGCAACCTGATAAATCTCCCTCAGCACTGACCTACGCTGCATCTGTCTCCCCCGGTCGGTAGGCCGGATGTTATCAAGACAGCAATTGTCAATGTCCGCCGGTGCAGCTCTTTTCTGGAATTCCGTCCAGTCTCCTGCATAATCGAGTGGCTCGCCGTTGCCGCCGTTCATGGCCCTAAGATCTCCTGGGCTCGGTCGAAGTCGGAGAAGGTGCAACATGAGTGCGTTTCGTTCTACTCTATGTCAGACGGCCGTCACAAGCATCGCAGTGTCCGGATTCACGATTCTTCTTGAGGTGATCAGGTTCCTTGAAGGGGCAAACGTCCTCATCGAGCCACCACCCGGGAACATTGGGGCGGATGGGATCATCGGAGTTCCCCTCCCGCTTCTTGGTGTGATATGGGAAATGGGCTTGTTTCCTCGGGCATATAGACCAGTTGTTCGAGATACGCTTACTGGACAGCTGCAGCAGCCGTTCGAAACAGTGGAGTAGGTATGCTTCTACCTCGTGATACTTGTGCATCCAGAATTATTCCGCCTTTGGGATCTTGGGTATCGGAGCAGGGTCTCGTCCTCGATATCGGCGTCATGGAGGTACTGCAGGACACCATCTGTTTCCTCAGGGTACTCAGGCTCTTCGCTTATGAACGTGTCAGACGGAAGATGTTGCCCCACCAAACATTTGCGCCTATCGTCCGACGAGGCCGCGACTACAGCTCCATACCGATCCCCACCATTCGGCCCGACACCGATCATTCCCTCCTTACGGTTCAGCGAAAACCGCGCAGCACCGTGAAGATCTGCAACATATCAGCACAGAAAGTGGTCACGCTAGTGTCGTATCACCTACGGTCGTTTGCGTACGGTCTCATAGGCACACTCCTGACGACCTGGTTCTGGCGTCCGACCTGATACTTGACCAGTGCGTACCTGTAATAGATTTGTTCACCCCCTGCGTCTGCACGTGTGAAGCGCATGTCTGCGGATGACAGCCTATCGGTATCTGTTGCACGACGGAACATCTGGACCCCGTTGTTCAGCTGAAAAGGGGTGACACCGATGGATGATGCTGGTCCGATGTATTTTGTTGACACTCGGGCTTGTACACCAATTTCGAGCCTATCATAGTAAAGCGCAGCTTAACTAGCGGACCATGACCACAGGTGCGAAACCGAATATTGCAGTTGGAATAGCTGATAGCATCCCGGCACGATACGCCAGAGAACCTTGGTGAGCAGTACCTGTTTGCGTGTGCAAGATACACTCTCTCGAGGTCGCGGACGAGTTTACGGCGGACAGGTAGTCGACCTGTGTTCCTCCATGTAGGTATAGCGACAGCAGAGTGGCCTGGGGTAAAGGGTAGGCCTGTCCGTTTGCTGCTATAACCAGATCGCTGTCAGTGACTTTCTAGACCGAAGACGAAGGAACGCCTAGTGAAGCTCGATCTCTGTGTCGTACTAGCTTGCCCTGCTGCCCCGACACGTGAAGGGGGAACACATGACTGACCGACGGCTACCAGAGGTTTCCGAGACTTTTCGAAAGCGAAGATTGAGAAAGATAGGCGCTGTGTAAAGAACCTGAATTACCTTTAGCGAACGTGCGGGCTGATAGAGACCACTGTGGGAGGCCAGCCACGGTGCTGCTTGCTTCAATAACATTGACTAGACCAGGGATTACCGGGTAGCAGGCTGTCCCAGCACCATGGAACGCAAACAGTAAATCATCACTACTGCCCGTTGTCCTACAATGTCCCTTTACGCAGGGATAGACACTAACGTAGTGAGGCAGACCCTAATGTGAAAGCCGATTGTGAGTGCCAATTGCCGGCAGAGTCTTGGCATGCTCAAGATCTGCACCTCCGAAATCTTGCTTCTCTCACAACAGTCCTCGCCTTCTCGCGCTCGACTTTTACAATGATCATTCTAGACGGCGTTGGCGAGGACGTCGCCGATGATGCGCGAAAAAGCCTTGCGATGCAAGTCGACCTTCGGCGTGCCACTGAGACAGAATCACCCGCAACGAAAAGGCAAAGCGCCCGACCATTTACAACTCTCAACGACACCACCGAGACCTCAGTTGCCTGCGAAGAATTCATCAGAGTAAGCTACAATTACTCAGGCGAACAGGCTCTTCGCTGATGAAAGAAGACTCTGCGAGCACAGCCCCTTGCCGACCTGCTAGGTATAAGCGAGGATGAAGTCCGCAGGAGGCTGAAACGTGGCAAATGCGTCCGCTTCTTGCCAATTGCAGACGGGGTAATTGATTACGTCCATACCGCACCTGGACGCGTCGTTGGTACTTTGGCATTCAGTGCTCTACGCGACTGTCCTGTCATGCGAGATGGCGATGCCGAGCATTCAGATGTGAAACCCGGCCAAGTCATGTACTACGACGGCGATGAGCCCATCAAGTGGCAAGGCACGGAGGAAGGATTCGGCTTGATGATGTGGTGCAGCAAGACCACCAGTTTCAAAGCCGGCTGAGCCGTTACGTAGTCAACTGTCAGAGGACAATTCTCGGAGAGCGCAGGGAAATTGTCAACAATCTCGATCATACTAGCAGTCGACGTCTAGACTTCCACTGCTCTGCAGCCAGTGTTCCCACTCACTCAAGGATGGCGACGCACGCATCGTGGATAATCCAGCTATAGCACCTTCGACTGAGTCGTACCAGGAGTTCAAGCCTTCTCCCAGCGCGTCCTCAAAGTGAGTGCTGAGCGGCAGTCCCGGACTTGGCAAGAGTCCAGCATTGTCGCGTAAATCCCATGCGCCAGACATCAGGGCGCTGCCTCCGATGTCTGGGTTGGACTGTATGGGCGCGTCTCCAAGGGCTGAGCAGTCAGGCTAGTAGGCATACCTAGACGCATAAGACCTGTTATGTTCCGCTGCGGGAAAGCCAAGGTCGTCCATGGGCCGTAATTGGTCGCATTTGACGTCTTCACTTCCATCCAGAGATAAAAAGTCCGTCCCAGGCTGGACAATGGTGGGCCTTGCTGAGTGAGGATGCGAAATCTCTTCCACATTGGGAGCGGTCACGCGCGGAAACTTTTCCTGGGATGTTTCTGGCCGCCTGTCATTCGAGTGGTACCCCGGGATCATGTTTGTTGCAACAGTCAAAATGGGACATGACCTTGCTTCGACTGATGTTGCTGGCTCCGGGGCCGACAGCGAGATACGCTCCTCAGCGCTCAACGTGTTCTTAGCATGCGGTCCTTCCCCAGGCCCGAAGGTACGCTCGGTTTGTTCTCTGTGACCGTCGACATCTGCCTGCACCATCGAGTCTATGCGCTCTCCAAGTTGCAGCTGCAAGGATGTCAGGTTCTTCGTCTGAGCCTTGAACAAGGGCGTGGTGCCGGTGTCTCCGGTGATGCTCGCGTCTCTTTTGCCAGTCGCCGGCTCGTGTTCCCCTGCGAGATCAGCCGGGCCATCGCCTTCGCCGACTTCTGCTATGCGTCGTTAGCATTACAATCCGCCAATCAAGGATGTATCTCGGTCATACTCGTTGATGGTGATCCCAGGACATCACCCACACTCGGCAGCCCCGGCTTACGGAATGCTCCTCGCAGAAGTTGCAGCATCTCGATCCTGAACTCCAAATGACCCGGGAATCCCTCCGCATCTCCCGGTCTCCCGTGCATCCATTCTCGCAAGACCCATGCCACGTAAACGCCGCAGTTGCGCACGTCATCTGCAGCCTGCCGCGGGCCGTGCACAAGCTCAAGGCGCCAGCGTCTCGCGGGACGACTTGTACCTATGAGGTGCTGGGTCCAACACTCAACCGCCTGGGTGCAGCTTTAGTTCTTGAAGAATGATAGTTTGTGGCAATGGACTTACCGAATAGACGTCTCCAGCCTGCTTCGAAAGCCCTCTGAGAGGATTGTAATGTTGAATCGTTCTGTCTTTCCAATTGATCGCCACGGCCATCCAGTGGTCCTGCTGACACACGCCGAACACCCATCGACAATTCACTGACGGGAAGCTCTTCACCCATGAACTCAGTTTGTCGAACCTACCCTTCCGTATGTGCTCAAAGGCATAGCTGGGTAGCAGATAGGTGCGATTGTCCGCCGGAAATGCTATTATCGGGATCGTGTTGATGATTTCGTCGTTCAGTTGTCCTCTTTACGTGCAGCGAGCCTGCGGATGGACTGTGGGCCGCAATGCCCTGCGATGGCTGTTGGTCCACGCTCTCCCGTCCAAAGCGTCTCGCCTTTCGACTCAAGCTCGTTCACCTGGCATACGTCAACGCGTGTCGGAAGTTCAGATCTTAGATTACGCACCAGCGACTCCACATCCAGTCGAAACTTAGCTGAGAGGATGATTTCTGTGCCTCGCTCTAGTTCACTCTGATCCGGACTCACATTCTGATATGGCAGCGCCCTGCTCGCATGCGAGACAGGAGGGTCGTGTTGGGTAAGACCGTCTGACGGAGAGCCTGCGCTTGCCGTCTCCGTGCTGAGGTGCAGGATCCGCAATCCTTTCGAACTATCGTCTTGCCCAACGGCGAGTGTATCGTTACACTGCTGCGCCGGGTTCTCAAGGTGCTTCTCGTGTGGTACGTCGCCCTCGTTGCCCCGCATGCGAAATAGAGGCTTCACAAGCGCTCGCTTGCCGAGCTCAGATCGGTCGCTGCTGTCACGCTTCCTTTTCTGTGGTGTCAAGTCAGTCCGAGTTCGTGGCAGCGCAAAGGCCGGCATAGAGGGAAGCACCTTTCGACTTACAAGTGTGTTCGAGGTGGCTACAACACTGTCAGTATTACCCTTTCCATCAGCACCACTACGATTCCCCTTACCTGTGAACGCCGGTTCATTCCTGGCTAGGGTGACGTCACCGTTAACAATGTCGTTCAGGAAGTCTTCGCATTCAGACTCTGCCGCCGTGCCCATATTCGGCTCTGCGATGCGTGTCAGCATCTCGTTCAATGTGTGCGCACGGAACAGCGCCCGGAGAGTGCCGCTTACCACCGTCCCTTGGTGGAGCTGACGAGTCGGAGTCGAGTTCGTAAGAGTCCTGTACCATGCAATTAGCTTTGTATAGCGACTGCTTTGCCACCAGAGCCTCAGCATACTGAGCTGAACACCTTGCCACCACGATGATCAAGTGAGCTGAATTGGGACGAATCAGTCTCTAGAGGAACAAAGCGGCCCTCATTAGAGGCACGAGCGCCAAAGTGCACTACTCTATCTTCGTCGACCCGCTGGCGCTTGGTGGGGCTGTCACTGTCGCCCAATCTGTCGACAAATGCGATGCCCCGCTTGCGATCCATGGCCGTAGTCACAACAGTCGGCGAGATGGACCGGGTTTGCGAGCCGGGCTGGACGGGGCCATTGCGGAAAACCAAGTCTGAAAAGTCTAGATACAGATGTCAGTGCATCGGTCCGAGGCGAAGGGCAGTGACTGTGCGCGTACTCCACGAGGTCCACATGTAAGAGACACCTATCGGGTGCGCAACAGCCCTTTCCAAGTATTGGGGTCATAGCCCAGGGCGCCTTCGACAGCACCGTGGCTACCAACAGTCAGCTAGTTCCCTTACAATTCGGACCCGACAATGACGATTTACGGCATGAAGCCCGTTGTCATCTTTTGTAACATCCCTAGTGGCGTCATTTGACCGATCCGGGACTCTTGGCTGGGCAAGGCCGTGCTGATCAAGTGACGCATCTGGTCGGCATGTCTGCGGATCATATCTGCATCATTCAGTTCTTGGAACAACAACAAGATGGCGGCCGGCCTGGTGGCGCATGCGAAGTAGTCCTGCAGTTTGCGCACTCCTGCCCGGACTGTGAATCGTCATTAGGCAGGCTGCCCGCTAAAATCGCTTTCTCACCCGGCCTTTTGATAGTGACAGTCATGGCTTCCCACTCCGACGGGAAGAGGACGAGGGAGTATGCTCGCTCGCCGTCGCGGCCTGCACAGCCAGACTCCTGGGCGAACAACACTAGTGATTCGGGCTCATTGACGTTGATCACGAGCCGCACATGTGGATGGTCGAACCCTTCGGCGAATGCAGATGTGGCGACCAGGAACGGTTGAGCGGGCGGTTCGATCCATCTGGTGATGACCTCCATGTTCTCCGTAGTTGATCCGTTTCGCGCGGTATACGTAGCATAATCGAGGATTCCGGTCAGGTCGCTGGCTTTACCTCGTGTTCGGACATAGAGGCCGATCTTATCGCGTGAAGCGTCGAATAGATCAGACCGCTCCCACGCATCACAGGCCTCTGCTGCAGCTTGGTCCAAGATACTGCCGTGCCCACGCTGTGCCCTTCGGACCATGTAGAACAGAGATGGTCGACTGCTTGATGCCCTGATCGATGTCGGCCGCAAGAGGTGGTTGCGCTCCACGAACCACTCTTGCATCAAGGGCGGAAGCGTTGCCGATAGACGAATTGCGTGCACAGACAATAAAACCTGGTCATGTCGACAATGCTCTAGCGATAGTGCGCCGCGGTGACGGTGAGATGACACTCATCGATGACGACTCGATCGAGCTCCTGCTGGGCGATGAGTGATCGGGCGTATTTGAGGAAAGCCTTAGACGAAGCCGCCTCGGCGTGGTCAGGCAAGGGTTACTTCTGGGTGGCAGCCCTAGTCTCCGCCAAAAAAGTATAGTTGGAGGAAGAATAGGAATAGTAAAAAGCGCGAAGAGCATGCCTCAGTTCTTTACTGTTCTACCAAGTCTTCTCAGCGAAAGAGCATCCTAAACCCAGAGTCAATGGGATAGCTTCGTTAAAATCAGCCAAACAAACGGCCAAAGTCGATCCCAAAGCTATTATCAAACACAGATATCGATACCTTGCGTCCAATCTGGAACCCCCAACCCAGTACCTTGGCCTCATACGAGTCGTCTTTGATGCCTATGCCCGTGCTGACACCAACCCTAAGATTCAAGTCGAAAATATTAGCCTGAGCTTTGACAAGGCTAACGTTTGCTTCGGCGCCAAAGTAGCCTCCGGCTGTGGCGCCGTCAAAGGCAGTGAATACGTCGACGTTTACTTACTCGATCGGCTTGCCGCTGGATTTGGCAAGATACATTACGGAGGCCCTGGCTTCAGCGGTGTATGGTTTGAAGATCGTTCCCTCCTCTTCGACAGTGGCATTTGCGCAGAACACAGTGGCTCCGTCGGGTTCGTCATAAGCCTGGAGCTTGAAATTCGGTTCTGCCATCGCTTGACTGAGCTGTAGCACCATGACCGATTCCTGGTTTTTCGGGATCGCAAGGAGGAGCGGCACCTCAACAGCTTGAAAAGTCCCATCGTTGTTCATGAGGACGTCGTGAAGATCAAAGGTGTCCTGGCACCATTGACCTTGGATGTTGTGCAGTTCAGCTGATAAGGCCGATCCCGAGAGCTCCGCTTTGCGAGCTGAGTCATGGAAGCCTTTCTTATTCCAGGTGAATTTGCCATCGAAATTACCGAGGAACATGTTGAGGTCGGCCGACGCGTCTCTCCGCCATTAAAGTACCCGATGACAAACCGACGTTTCGGCCGGATTCCCAAGATGACTTTGGACTGTAAAGCCTCGGCTCGACGATGTGGACCTCGACCTTGCCCAATTCGCAGTTGCTGGTCTTGATATACACCAGATCGGGCTGAGCTTGATGTGTGAAGTGTGCCATGAGCCATTGTCCGTTTTCCTCCGGATCGAAGGAGCTTCCGACATCGATCATGCGACTTTTCCACCCCGTATAAGCAGAGACTGCATGTACCTCGACCATCCGGGAGCCGGTGTTTCTAGTCTTGATGTAATACAGATCGGCAAAGTCGCCAGAGCAACTTTTGGCGCAATGCACCATGTGCCATTCTCTTCGATGTCGCTGTGTAAATTGCTGGTAGTCTGACGCCTTGCTCGCCACATGATACTCGATCTTACGGTACGACAAGTCTGCGGAATCGACCTTATGGCGAGTACCGTATCAGCAGTAAGCTCCACGGCAGACTACTGGGCACCATGGCAAGGAAGTATTGCGCGATATCACGAGCGCATTGCTCATCGAGCGCACCGAAAGGTCCGGAGAGTACCACACGGCGGACATGATCCACCGCCACAGCAGTAGTAGTGAGAAATGGAAGGGAAAATTGGTGAGCTGAGAATGCTTAGACGCTGGATAAGCACAATGGATGTCTTCATCGTGTGCGCTCTTGCGCTTGTCTTCAAAGATCCCGCCTCCTTGTGAGTACTCAGCATGCCCACCTGAGCCTCCACTATATTACTCGCGATCCGCGTACCACCCACACCAAGCGGCATCTTTCCCGCAAACAGCACAGTGATGTTTTTCCGAACCAAACCTACACCCCGGATCGCACGTATGCCTGCGCTTGGTGCCCACGGTCATCCGCGAATGCCCGAGTTCCCACAGCGCGTCCGCCCACTCGGCGGCTTCGCAGATCTTGATAACAGCCTCCATTACCGGGCCAGCGTCCATCTCCCGTGCAGCCTCGTAGTCTGGGTGTCGTCCGTGTAGCTGAAGTAGCGCATCTACCCATGCCCCAAGATCGCATTGGCATCTCCAGGTCCCGATAAAGCGGTTCTCTGGCGTCCGTATAGCTATCGAGCCATCATCTAGCTCAGCCACAACCACGACGAGGCTGTGCGCATAACGCATCAAGTACGGCATCTGCAGTTTTATCTCCTTCAACGCTTTCAGCAGTCTACCCCGTTCCAACACCCACTGCGCACAAAGTCGCCGGTCCAGGAAATTCCGCAGAATCATGCGGAAGACATTCTCGCTATAGTGTACTTCCAAGACCTCCCGCCTCAGCGACGGGAGGGCCTGAGTCAGTGCTGGCCATCGCTCTTTGATCGCAGTTCGGGTTATCGTGCCGGTGGCACTTCGGATCAATCCGCCGTTGTAGGCGCCGTGGTATGGAGGTTTTGGCCTTCCACGGTCGGGATCGCGGCGAGGGAGATCAGTAGTGTATTTGAATCCGATGCTGATGCGAAAGGGGTCGCGGTTCAACGCGAGCGAGTAAATAGCGTTCCTGAGTTCTCCCGGGAGGTCAAGGAAAGATGTGGTCTTCTGGCAGACCTCCTGTGCCCCTTCATCGCTGCCTGGACGCGAGACGCCGATGTGTCGTGATATGTCCAGTCGTGGTGCAGCCAGGTATAGCGACTCGAGTTCTTCACCGAAGTCGTCCATTGGTGTTTGCTGTTCAGTCACTCGTGTTGCACGTTCGATTGAGAGTATCGAGCGCGCCTTTTTCGAACAAGACGACCAAGGAGACCGAGATATCAGTGTCGCTCGAGCATAAGGAGAGTCATGCCTGACGTGGGACGGTGGCAAACCCTACATGTACTCATTCCTCGTGCTCAGCCACGCCCATCCTTCTGTGAGTCAGTCGAGGCTTTGGAAGCGCGTCATACCGTCCGAGCATTTTGAGGCGACCATCCCAGGGACAGTGTATGAATCAGTACGCTGGTACGTGGATGGCGATGGATTGGAGAAAGAAAGAGCTAGATCTGCACTGGCGCCAAGGCTCCACGATCCTTATCACCAACACATCAACATTCCATACGGTACGGCATCTCCACGTGCAAGCGAACCATGACAGGAGCTGAGAGAAGTTGATGCTGAAGGGACATTGCCATTGAGCCCTCTTCATGTCCACGCCTTAGCGGCGGAGCCCTTTAGGGTGATCCTCCGTCAGCCTCTCCTGCACCCGGACCACGTGCTCCAGCTGCTCTAGCGCCTCCTTGACTTGCCCATTGGCCTGACACGCTATACCTAACGAGTGCTGCGCCTCGACAAGCTGCTTTTCGACGGACTCCTTAAACAGGTCTTTTGAGACGCGTATCATCCGTTTTCACTCCATCTGCGCACTTGCGCTATCTCGAATGCCTCCTCGCTGTACGAGTCACACTCCTTGTGCAAGGTCGAGTAAGTCTGCTCGTCGCCCGTCTGCCGACAACCAACACGAAGCCCTTGGAACGACACCTCTCTGTACATTCCATGGAACGTGCCGCTGACAACGCCACCACCATCAAAAGCAATCTGCCCAGTTTGGCGACTGTCGTTGTAGGATATGATGTGCTCGCTGTTCTCTATGCCTCCCCACTGAAAGTCGACCGTGTCGTCAGAACTATCACGCCGTCGCTCCGTCATGCGGATGACACCGTTGAACATTCCGAAATCATGTGAACACCACAACTCATCGCCGTGGAAGGTCAGGGTGATGGTGGATTGGTGACCGTTATACTCGTCCCATTCACCATTGATGCTGGTTCGAACGTTGTACATACCATTGAAAAGGCCAACCAGATCGCTGCCTTGCGGATATGAAGGGCAAGCATCTTCCTGCTTGACGGATTCGAATACACCGCGTTCTTCGTCGTGGCTGTTGAAGCTGGCGTCCTGCATGACAACATCATCCTCATCGATCTCATCAACTGGGCAAGAGGTGCTGAGTGACCGTTCTGTCCGAGCTCCAGATGGAATGTCCCAAGCTTCACGAGCTCGCATCGTCGTCAGAGACGGCCTGGAGTCGAAGCGAGTTCCTGGGTTGAACGGTCGGGATCTCCTAGCGGTCTGCCGTGATCGAGGGAGATGGGCACCAAAAGCGGCAGGTGCAGTCAAAGCAGATCGTTCTGACTCGCAGTGGCTACCTCGTCCAGACGGTATAGATCTACGCGCGAATGCTGGAGCAGACTTTGCCCTTGTTGCTGTCGTGCCTTCCGCTCGCTGTTTATGGGCCGAGTCTTGCATTGCGGATGGCCCTGACACGTGTGCCTTTGCCCGGTCTAGCTTCGTAACGGCAGCTGCCCTTGCGTTTGACAAAGCCGCGGTAACATCAGACGTATCGTCGTTCAATTTGCGCTTCTTTCCCGCCCCTTGCTAGCCGCGACCCGATCTCCTTGCTTTGCGGCTCTTCCGGGCTCCTTGATTGTCTGCTGGGCCGTTTGCCCTTGTGCGGCCGCTGAAGTAGTGGACGTCATCTCTTTGCGCTCCTTCCTTGTCTGTCTCTCAATTTTATTCCACTGTTTCCTCAGCTCGGTTTCCAAGTTCTGCAGGCTTTGTGGCACCACCGTAGAACCTTCGTTGAACGCATCTAGCAACCTCAGCTTCGCAACAGACTTCGTCTTGGATGGTCGTAAACCATAGTGGATCAGCTGGCACTCGTACCAATGTGCAGGGGGATCTTTGATATTGCTCATAGTGCCAGGCGCAGGCTGGAAAAGCTGTTTGAGTTCCAGTAAGGTAGCTCGGCGGTGGCGATGATGATCGCTAGCTTGGGCATAAAATGCGTCTCCGGCGTACGCAAAGCCATTGTTTTCGACGGGCGGCGTAAAAGACATGAGTGCTGAAGAAAGGGGGCGATTGCGGTAGGAAATGATCAGTTGTCAAAGACAATCGTTCTGAGCGTGAGATTCAAGCATACAAGGACAGCACGTGACATTAGGAATGTTCCGGGCTCGTGACAAGGGATGGCTGTTACCCCGCCATGCTCAAAAGTACACAATGAAGGATCGATCGAGCGTCCCACAGGTTTTAGCAGTGCCGTATAATATAAACGAAGTACTCTCCGACCTGTATACCATCCCTCCATCTATATCATATAAGGCTGCTAGCCCACGAAGCCCGATATGGTTAGTAAAGCGGAGGACGAGACGTTGAGGGATGTGACTTTCACGAATCATATGAGTCTCGCGCGTTTGCAAGACCTTGTCCGAGCGCCACGCCTTGAACCCGCGAAACTAGTTGTGTCCACAAAGCAAAGACGGCGGCGGTACGCAAGCGTCTTGATGACGCTGGAAGATGGTGGGGCATAACCAATCTCGGCAAGCCCGACGAAAGAAATTCAGGCCCAATCGCGGATTCCCTTTACGTTGCCTAAGCGACCACGCTGTTTACTCAATGCTCCACTCATGTTTTGCTCTGCTCATGTTCGATGTCGGTGGTCCGGAGTGATATGAAGCAGACTTGTTCATTCAATGCACCCAGTTCAATTTCACACTGCTACACACACAGATTGGAGGTGTCGGTTGTACGAAAAGAGACAATGGAGAAGTTACCGCATGAGATCCTGCACGAGATACTTTCGCATCTGGATTGCCGGACACTGGTAGCGATGTCGTCGACTTCTAGGGCATGGCTCGCTTTCTGCCATGATCCTCTACTCTGGCAGCATCTTTACGCTGAAGAAGGTTGGCTGTTGAAGCCCCACATGGACGCCCAAATGCAATCTCCAATGGCTTCCAAGTTTTCACGTTCATGTCCGAAAACGACCGTCTTGTCGCAGCGCCTGCACTCGGATCTAGACTGGTACAGCAGGTACAGACAAGAACGAAGGTTTCTGGATAACTGGCGCAGAGGTCGTTGTACGCATCACCAATTGCCTCACCCAGATCGCAAGCACGAAGGCCATACAGACGATGTGTATGCGATCCAGCTGTGCGGGAGGCGCCTAGTGAGCGGGGGACTGGACAAGACAATCCGTACATGGGATTTGGATCGCCAGTGTTTGGTGGGAAAACCTCGCCGGGGTCATCATGATGGAGTACTAAGTCTGCACTGCGATTCGGACATTGGTGGAGACTGCATCGTTTCTGGAGGTGGAGATGGTCAAGTGACCTCATGGAGGTTCTCCGCTTCAGTTATCATAAGGGACCTCCCTCGTGCCCATCGGAAGGCCGTTACCGGTATCAAACTCGACGATTGTTTCGTGATGACAGCTTCTCACGACGCCACAATCAAGGTCTGGGATCGGCAGATGCTATGTGGTCAAGATCACTTAGTTCGGGACGCGCCGAGTACTACTGGACAGAGATCAGCATCTGTGAGTCCTCTTAAGACGCTCAGAGCACATCAAGGAGGAGTGAATGCCATCGACCTTGCAGGTGACGTGCTGGTATCGGCTTCGGCTGATCGCACGGTCAAGATCTGGAGCATTTCTGGAGGATGTTGTTTGGGGACGGTCGACGAGCCTCGCGCAGTCGCTTGCTTGACTCTTGATGGGCAGATGATCCTCAGTGGGGGTCGAGACAATTCAGTGAGAATCTACAATGCTCGCTTGGAGCCGCACGGCGAGCGTCTCCTCGGTCATACTGGCCTTGTCAGGACTGTATCAGTGCGTCCAGGTCGACTATCTGCGGATATCGTTGCGTCAGGATCATATGATGGCTCGGTCCTTATCTGGACGAAAACGCGAGAAGGAAAATGGCGCCAGTGTCGCAGAATCAGCGGGCTCGTTCTTCCGGGAGGCAAAGCGGATTTTGGCATGGCGATGGACTCTTCAAGAGGTTCTGAGTGTCCAGTCCATATGCGCTGTCATACTATTGGTGTTGCCCACCTCGCCACGAGCGATTGTGATATGGCATCTACGGTAGACCGTGACCATTCAAGTGGTCATGATCCTCCCTTCACGGGAGACCATCAGACGAGGATGAAGCGCGAAGGCACCACAGCTATCCGACGTAGAGCCCAGGGTCTCGCCGGTCAAGACGATGATGCGCGCCACCGGTCAATTCGCCAGAGCGTTGCTTCCGTCCCAGCGCTGCGGATAATCGGGATTCAGCTTGATCGGCGAGGACTTGCATACTGCTCCGAAAGATCGGTAATAACATATCTGGATTTCACCTACGGCGATGCGGAGTTGTGTGAGGAAGTGTCGGCAAGAGCTGCTCGTATGATGGAGATATGATCACCAGCTCAGGGCGAACACGATTCGATAGTCGCTTGAAAATGAGGTACAACTTGCATCTGAGCACTTCCAGTAATCCAGAGGCGCTACAGAAAGCCTGCGAATCACTCTTGAAAATCACATAGACTTAGCGCTTCCTGAACATGTTGATCTGCTTTGATCTTTGGACCCGTCGATGCCTCTCCAGGTCAACGGAAACGCTCCAGTCAACTGCATGATCGGGCTGCTACTAGATACAGTAGCAACAGCAACAGGGTAAGAACCTCTTCCATGGCCATGCACTTGACAGTCAAAAACGCAAAAATGTTCCAGATATCCGAGATGCTCTTCAAAGTCCTCTAGACCAATCCTCACTGCTTTTCGAACCTTCTTGGAGTATCGTCTTGTACCACGGCTCTCGTCAACGTCATGTAGCTCCAGTGAAGTCAGGGTTGCGTGCGCAGTTTCGTACCTGCTGAGAACGCTGTCTATTGAATGGGTATGCCTTCTCCACTTGATTGTGACCTTGGGAGCGTCCGCCTCAACCGCCGTTTGGAGCCCTTAGCTTCGTGGGAAACGCATGGGACAGGCGGGACGCGAAATCGGAAGCATAGTTGACCACCACAGTACACCTGAATATGAAAGCTGTCTTTCCTCCTCGTCATTGGGTGACTCGTTTGACAACGTCGGGCGTCATGGCCACCGCCCTGGTTATCTCTCTGACCTCCTTCCCTGGGCGTTGCCGCTTCACCTCGTCATCTCGCTCGTCGTCACGGTGTCATCCTTACCTTCTCTATGTCGCTTTGCAATGCCGCAACCCGCATCTTGCCTCAAGATGTGCTGCTCGGCATTGACGTCGACGATATCAGATAAGAGATGGTTGAACTTCCCGCACATCTGGCAACTAAGCGACGCCAAGATGGTTGTCGCTTTCGCGAAACGACGGTGTATGTGCTGATAGAGTTCGGAATTCCGGCGGGCATTGAGAGTGAAAGCTCCGAGTAGGCCATAACGCAGGGGGTGCTAAGTTTTGCACGAGGCCAGCGAGAGGTTTCAGGGGAGGCTCTACACAGGCATTAGATTTGAGGCTGTTTGGCGGCCATGAATTAATAGACGAAACGTCGATGGTCTTCGCCTGCGTGTTGCTCATTGAGGGTTCTGTGTAACGACCAAACAGTCAATCGAGCAGTACTGTAACAAAATGCACCCAACAATACTTCCTAGACACAATCGCAAGGTATGACCCATGTGGGTGCACGCACATCTGGATTTGCACACCATAGGGATACTATGCGGCTTCCCGTATCAGCGCTAAATTGCGAGCTATCCTTTTGGTAGCAAGCCTCTTTTACTGTACAACCGTGCCTGCGCATATTATGTGAATCTGGGAGGCGCACTGCGATTCATCGGCTGTTGAGAGGCTGTTGAGCTCAGCGCGTCACATGGATGAATAGATCTGCTGAGGTTTGGACCGGGCCCTTCTTGTCTATTAACTAGACATGAAAGGATTGTGCGGCCAAGCAACAAACTTTGTTGTGCCTGCGGCACGTTGATAGAAGACGGAAGATTGAGATATATGCCCACTCCAAGGAGTTCAACACCTTGTGTCGCCATAGAGTAAGTGGTGAGACTGGATGTTAGCAACTGTCTTATGGGGAATCCCAACTCATATGAAGCCTTTCTGGCGAGCATTTGGACGTTCATACATGTAGATGAACAGAAACGACTCATGGCTAAGTGGTGAAGCGACTAAACTGCTGCACAGCCGCCGTGGCTGGGTAACGTGCAATCGGCGCCGCTAGTTGATAACCAACTACCGTTGAACAAGCAACATGCCAGCGAAAGCAAGGAGAACAACGACTCAATGAAGTAAGGGGTTTGCGTCGCTGCAGACGACTGCGACGCGAAAATATTCTCCTCTGAGGACGATCATTCCACAACCTGCCCAGCTAAGTTGTAAACAATTGGCTGCTTCCAAAGTCGCCGACCGTTGTTCAATACACCGCATTCGCTGGCAGAGCACTGTGATTCGTTGCGGTGTCGCTTACGCGGTGATGCGGCTTGCCGTTTCACATGGTTTCAGGTGTTCTGCGTGCGACCGACAGAGTATGCTGTGCGTGGTTGTGCTGCTTGGGTCTGGGTCCGCTGCCAAGAGGAAGTAGACATGTCTTGGCGGAGAAAAAGAATCCCGATAACGGGCGCGGCAGACGTTCACGCTTCCATACAAACAGTGCACAGCGCTAAGTGACAACGGCTACGACGCTTCAGAACACTGGCATGGCAGTACCAGCGACCGGTCCCGAGACGGCTGAGCCCGAAGTCTTTCTCCGGGTAAATCCCACCATCACACGCCTTGCAACGCAGCTCACGTCCAGGAATGGTCGGAAAGGACCAATTTGCAAGCATCCGGTCATCTCCCCCATATCATCCTTGAAGGGGCAGATCCATGCGTATCGCAATGATTGCACAGGTAGAAGCCAGTCCGAGGTCTTCTGTAGTCGAAGAGGAGCCCTGGAGATTCCACGACGAAACGCCCAAGGGACATGAAGGACGCAAAAAGGGTGTTCTAGTAACAGGAAGGCACGCAGCCAAGAGACTTGATCAACATTTGAATAACTCTTGTCTTCCACAAACATCGATCCAGGCAAGGGGAAACGAACCTCCGACACTCGCCAGCTTCCGACCACAGGAAATTCCCCTTGTCAGTAATCGTTACAACAAGATGCAACACTCCGGGAGTGTTCATAGTTTGTGTCCTGCGCTTTTTGAACAGCACAAGGATAGTGACCTTGGTGCAGAGAGCGCGAGTACGCCCGACGCCGAGGAGACAGCGAGGCAGCCACACTACTCTGTGGACGATGAAGTACATGGGTCTGGAACATGCACAGCGATTTGACCGTCAAGCTCTCAGTGACCAAGACTCATCATCATATATGCTGCCGAGCATGCGGTCCACGATGATGAGCAAAGTACCGAGAAGACGAGACTATCCATTCGACATTCGGGCGCTCATGTTGTATGAACACTCTATCTTAGAGGTTTATGCCTGCTTTCAGATGCAGAGACGGCAAAGACCGATCATACGCTCTGGTTCAAGCGGACTGAATGGCCAGGGAATATAGCTGGCTGCAATCTAAGGCTTCTGTGTCGTATCAGTCGCTTGCCGGACAAGGAAGAACGGGTAAATCTGCGGGCGGTAGAGCTGAAAACAGCACTGATCGAGAAGTGTGTCGCTGGGCTCTTATCGCTGGACAGAGAGACCCAGCGATGGCTACGTAGCGCAAATTTGTCTCATTCGACTGGAGGCTGTTGGCGAGGCTGCAGAACACGACCAGTCAGAAGAAGTACTCGACATACATGGCACGACTGCTTTGCTATAGCTTACGTGTATTTCAGAGCTACGAAGATCGTGAACGAATTGTTGGAGCGGAAGACAGCACTAATACGAGTGACGAGGATGACATCGAGGACAAGGACGAGGACAGTGATAGCAGCAGCGGCAGTGGCAGTAAGGACGGCAGAGTGGTTGACGACGGCGTTGTTCTGGGATGATCGTTGACGTCTTCAAGGATGCTCGTCGGTTATATCCGTGGCATGGCCGGTAGTAGGAGTTACTCGGTACTGTGCAGCAGAGCATCAAACGCGGGGGGGAAGACCAGCGCTCAAATGAAAGCACTGCGGGGCTGGTACGAGTCGCTCATCTTTCGAAGAGTCCGCGGAGACAGATTCAAGAGCGCCTACTACACTTTCTCGAAGTGCTCGGCGTCAACGAAGAGATCTTCTAGCTTCGGAGCGCGATCGACTTCTTGTACATGCGTGCTGGCGTGGTCTACTGCACGCGCGTTCTCGCAATCAAGGTCATATTGCCGTCTGAGCAGCAGGAGGTGCAGAACGGCGCCGACGACAAGCGCTTTCGGCAGATGCGTGGTAAATATCTGGTGGACGGGACATATAACGTCGGCAGTATGATACTCAGTCTCTTGGCGCATGGCAAGAGCATCGCGCTCAGTCACAACAACGGCGGCTCCATGTCGTGGCGGAAGGACCCGTTGGTGATGTCGTACCGTAGCTGGCCGATCAGTCTTGCACGGATCAAGACGATGATTGGCGATGTGATCACCGAGGCTGCGGACAAGCTCTGGACGAAGCTCATGTGGAGGAAGCGTGATTACCGCTTCGAGGTCCCGCTCGAGCAATTTGAGGATGGCGTGACATTCATGAAACGGGCCGTCTCATTTCTCACGAACCGAGCGAGAAGACTCGCGGACAATCGGGGGTGGATGCCCAAGCGTGCATTCACAAAAGCACATACACCGATGGTAAGAAGTTATATCAGGGTGGTGGGTGGTCGAAGGTGGCCGTGCAAAGGTATCTCCGTCAGGTCGACCGCTTCCGCGAGCTGCTTCTGTTCTGCATTCACGTCACGGGGAATTAAAACAGCGCGAGGGTCCGAGATCACGACAATCCGATTCTGGGAAGTCTTTCTGCACGACCGGAACGTCTTCGTCATACAGGGACAGATGGTTGTGGTCACCCGTTATCACAAGTCGCAGTCGCAGTTCTACAAGCCGAAGGTGATCCTGCGCTTTCTGCTGTGGAAGGTCGGACAGCTGCTCGCCATGTATCTGGCATACGTGCAGCCGCTTCAGTGGTATCTCAGCGAAGAGGTGCGGGGGTTCGGCTACTCCGACTACTTCTGGGCGAACGAGTAGGGACCTCGGGGCACTGACCGATTGACGAAGATCATTAGGCGGGAAACGGAGGAACGGTTTGGGATGCGGTGGCGACTCTCGACTATCTGCACGTCGCGATTAGCAGTGAGCGAGAGGTCGTCAGTGATCATTCCACTCAGGGCTATATCAAGGAGTCGGGTACCGAGGAGGCCGAGGTCGACGAGGATGACGCCTTGGAGATCTTGGCAGGACGAGGTGGCGAGATTGGGGCGAATCGGTAAGGGGTATCGTTGGATGAGTCACACTCGCGCCATGTGATAAGGAAGGGGCACTCGAGTGCAATAGCGAAACAGCCTTTACGGTCTGCCCCACTGGTAAGACGACCAACAGCCGAGCCGTCTGTGTCCTAATGGACGGGGACAAACCCATGTTGATCATTCAGATCAACACATCATGTGGCCCGCCTCGGAGCATTAGTCTATAGACATATTGTTCATGTACGCTCGGACCAAGGATACGGATAGCACGGAGAGAAGTGTACGTTTTAGAGACCTCTTTAATCTTGTTCATGCGGTAGGTAGGACTCGGTGCCCTACATGTCGATCGCCTTTCTATTTTCAAGTGACGGACATGCACGATCGCTAAGGGTGTCGACGGAAGACTAAGGCCAGACAAACAAGTGTCTAAATTTAGGCCTCTGTTTATAAACTCTATTCAGAATGTGCATATAAGCATGTTTAATACAGTACCTGCCGTACAATGTCTATTGATTGTCGATAATGGCTTTAAATACAACAGACAGACGTATAACAATAGACTAACAGCTCTACGAGATACTTAATGTCTTAGAGGACGCATCGCAAGAACAAATTAGAAAGGCATATAAAACAGCTCTACTTAAGACTCATCCGGATAAAGCGCCTAAGGATAAAGACAGTCAACGTGATGCTACTAAATGATTCTATATAGTTCAAAGAGCCTTTAATATTCTAAGCAACAAAGATACAAGGAAGCAATATAATAAGGATAGTCTCGATGCTATTGTTACAAAGCTAGGCGAGCTCGGACGTGCAACGAAGGCGTTTAAGACCTTCTATTATCGCGAAAATAACGCTTACTAGAAGGAGCTACTTGCGTAGTAGAGCAATCTAGATACGTCTATATTAGATGTATATAAGAGTTTGCGAGTCTTAGAGGGAGACTATCTTATAGCTTTAAAGGCACTCTATAAGCAGTTCCGCCTTACGTATACGGAAACTATAGGCGGAGACCCTTTAAGTAAAGTAGCTAGCGATAGTAAGTTGTGAAGATCTATTACGTAACGGATCACCCTAATACATGTGACTAAGAACGATCATTATAAGCGATAGCGATCAGTTAATCACTGCGATTAGTACAATAGAGCGGAGAGAGCGATTAGTTATTGCCTAGAGAGGTAGGGGATAAGTAGACAGTCATTACGTTTAGATAGGAGCTTCGTGCTCAACTTAGTTAACTACACCCAAGTTACACTCTTGTACAGATCGTCTGCACACCCACTAGACCTCTTGATTGGATATTCCTTGTAACGAACTAAAGGGTCCGTAACATAAGTATCTATTTTCGTATTAGCCCTTAATTACTAACGACTATTAAGCAATCCTAAAGATTGCCTTAAATTACTTCGGCAAAGGCAACGCTAGTAGGCTTAAGGGTTAAAATCCTAACGACAGCCTCGACTCTTTCTTTAACGGTAAGTACCTTCTCTCTACGGGAGAGTAGGTACGCCTAAGCCTAAAGAAACTTCTTAAGCTCTTATAGCTCTAGAGAATTTCTATCTTCTCTATACTAATCAGTTTAAGGCGTTGCTAGATGCCCCTAGGTCACATTAAAAGGCCCCCCTATAAGGCCTCTAGGCTTATACAAAACACTACAAAGAGCTTCGGTAGTTACTTAAGGGACAAGGCCTTACTCTAGTAGATACGAAGCTTCTAAGTCGGATTAGCAAGACTCTTAAATAGAGCAAGATTGCCGCCGAGTTTAGACGACGGCAGAAGCTAAAGGGAGCGTCTACAACGGAGATAAAGAAGGCTAAGAACACGTAGAAGACATGTGTTATATTATATGCCTTACTAGAACAATAGGACTAGCTAGTACTAGAAAGGTTTCAGTAGACATCTTAAATACGTTATTAGCAATCCTCGTTCAACCTACACTCTATAGAGGGAGTACCTACGGCGGGTAAAGATACGTCGGTAGATACTCGAAGCATTGTTCCGGACGTCGAGAGGAACTCTACAAACTCTCGGTATAGAGCTAAACTACTAGAGTAACCCGTAGCGTCCGAGAATCGAGGCGTCCTTCCCAACGTAGAACTTCTAGCAACTGCGGCTACTGTTCGCGACGGCGGTATAGAGCGAGAGGTGTTTACTTTTAGAGATCTTAGCTTTAGTAGTCAACTATTTCTAAAGATGAGTCCTCCGGACGCGCTATTCAAGCTCTACGACGTCGTCTTAGGTAAGATGTTTCGCCGAAGCGTCTAGTATATTAGACAACAAGATAAGCTAAATTTAAACCGGATGAAAGGTAGTAAGGCGGATCTATAGGAGAAGGACTTCTTAGATCTCGGTTGGTTCGGTATTGCGACACTACGACAGGGCCCGGAGCCGCTAGGCGGCTAGGCTACTTAGCCGTAGACACATCTTTTATATCGCGATTTGGGCGTCGTGAAAGCGTTTACTCGGACTAACATAGGGTCGGTTTTTAGAAAAGCTAGAGTAGATGTACATATTTAGACGCAACGTATCGCTACTAGTAGGTAGAAACCCCTACCGACGCCCCTAACGCGAAAGTCCAAGGCTATTAGATATGACCTTGACGCTAACGGCCTCGACTTTACTACAACACATCCGGATGATACGCCGAGACTACTAGAGTAGGGGACACAACGGGAGCAACGCGAAAACGACAAGATAATAGAGGATTTAATAGCGTTGTTACGTAGCGCACGTATCTCTAACGATACTTAAGGCAACGAGGAAAATCTAGGTAGCAATAGTCTTCTACCTTAGAGTATAGATAGAGTTGCGCTAAAGATAATAGTATAGGTACTCGCTATACTCCGTTAGGGCCGTAAAACCGAAGTATATAGTAAGTGTCGCAATATACTATAACGGCAACAAATCCTAACAGGCAGTAAGATAATATAGATATTAAGTAAATGTACTACGTACGGAAGTAGCGTCGGGCCTAGTACGTTAAATAGATCTAGACTGTAGGATGTTCTACTATAGTCTTTATGTTATACTTAATAAAGGATATTCGCGTCGCTAGTATCAATCTAACGTCTATCCCGCTAACGTAGGACACCCTACGTCCCGGCTAACGTCCGTCCTATATAGCGAGACGCCCTACGTAACGAGACGGGAAAAAGGTACATAACGTACGTCCCTATATTAAGAGACGCCCTCAAAAGCGAGATAAGTCCTAGGTACTTAACGTACGTCCCGGGACACCTTCGCTTTCTTTGCAACATAACTCGCTACTAACCCGTATCTCCCCTCTAAACGCAAGCTATAGTAGGGTGCGAATTCGGCTTCCTAAGTACAGTAATGTACGAATTCGGCTTCCTAGATACGTGTTTCAGTTTCCTTATGTAAGCCACAAGCGGGCTATAGTATGAAGCTGCTAGACCTTATGGAGCTTAGACCCCCCGCCATGGACATAGAGATCGTGGCGCAATCGGCTAGCTTGACGCTGTGTCAAGAGTCTACTAGAGAGTGAACAAGAGGTACGTTGTTTATAGAGTAGATAGATACTTTGCTGTAGGAGATATGACAGTACGATTGCTGCTTTCTACGTAGAGACGCAAGTATCTTTGTTACTAAAGCGGCACATCCATACCCTGCCAGAGTCTGTGCCGATTCCTATTGTGCCTATAGACACAGCTGAGGAACTCGGTCGGTATTCTGGAGGTAACCACAGTAGCTGCCTAGAATTTCGAGTCAGCCATATCTTGTCTGGAGTTGTCCCCAAGCTCTCAATTTGACGATCCAAAGCTTCCTCAGTTGGAATGAACGCGCCCCTGCCGGCGAGCCACACTATGACCTTGCTGTCGTCCGAAGAAGCTGGCACACGCGGTGACAGTTACGGGTTTGGGTGGTACAGGCAAGACACAGCCGGTGCTGAGATCTATTGAAGAGCACGAGAAGGAGTACGACTGCATCCTGTGGATCGACGCCCGCAGGGAGGAGACGGCGCGGTCGAGCTTCGAGCGTGTTGCCGTGCCGTTAGGCTGCCGGTTGAGCAGGCAAGCGGACCAGGTCGGGCCAAGGACAGTCCTGCGATACAGGCGGTGCTCCAGTGGGTGCGCAGCAGAGCGGCGACGAAGAAACGAATGGTCGTGGTGGACAATGCCGACCAGCTCGACTGGGGCGGTGGAAGGAGGGAGAGGAGCTGGAGGTGAAGGTGATGGAGGCGAGGTCGTGGGTGCTGGGCGAGGAGCATCCCGACACGCTGACCGCCATGGCCAACCTCGCCATTGCTTGTTCCAACCAAGGTCGAGAACATGAAGCGGACCTTCTCAATGCCAAGGTGGAAGAGGATACGCGATACAGAATGAGCATATAATCGTGTACTGTACCACAAGAATGCCATAGGTATACAGTAATGACATATGACATAGGGTCACCATCAAACATTACAGAGTACTGTATAGCTATATCAGTCTTGAGCGTGCAAATGCTGAGTCGTGAGCAAATCCCCGATACCTGAAGTGATACACAAATCTCTCTAGGCCAAGCGCGCGAACGTTGCAACAAGCGTTCGAGAACACTGGAATCCTACGCCTGTCGTGCGGGTCCCAACTACCCGAAGCAGAATCGACTCAACTGGAAGAGCGGCCATCTCTTTCTCCTGCCAATACACTGACTCCTGCGTCAATTCCAAATCGAGAGCGCGTCCTCATCTGGAGCACTTCAGATCCAAGTCTTTTCGATTGCCCGTCGGCACTCAAGCAGACGAAGGCACCAGGGGCGAAGACCCTACTCTCACCGACTGGTAGTGTGAGGATCTGTTCGAACAATGTCGCCTGTTCCTTGTCACTGTTGACAAGACCTGATGCCCCGCCGAGATGATTGCGGATGCTGCGGAACCATGCCGGAGACTTGAAGTGATGCACAATGCTGATGGAGCACAGATCGAGCAGCTTCTCTGAGATTGTCGGCTCCTGCGTGGAGATGATGACTCGGGTTCCGATGTGTCTCTGCTCGCGTACGGTGGTGAGCAATCGATCAGTGAAGTTTATGGCCGCCGGTGACTGATCGATGTACTTATGAGCTTCGTCAAGTGCAACGACCATCCCGCACTCTGGCCTCTTCTCCTTGGCCACGCTCAGGCAGATATCGAACAGCGTGCAGACGGTGGCGGTATCGACGAACGGGTCAGACAGGTCGACCACTGTATGAGTGCCAGGCTGCAGGTCCAGTAGCTTCCTTGCCGTCTTCCTCTTCAGGTCCGTTTTACTTGGTGGCCAGCGCATGAAACTGTGGAGCAGATCTAGGCGGAGCCTCATGGGACGTTGTTGCTCGGTAGAGAGACCGGCTTGATCGAGAAGTTGGAGGAACTCGCCGTAGTTGAAGCCTCTGCCTTGGCCCGATACGGCCATCTGCCTCAGAATGCGTTGAATGACCTCCATGTACAGAGGAACAGCATCGCTCCTTTCGGAAAAGGCCATGAGCTTGTGCATACGCTCGATGCTGAGCTCGCTTGGTGGCAGTAAGAACTTCTCCACGGTCAGGTTTTCTGGGTTGTCGGTTACCGCTCGGTAGTTGCGCTGTGCGGCCTCGAAGTTACTGTTCGAGACCAGAATGTTTACCTTGATCCCACGTGAGCAGAGAGAAGCCGTCTCGGCGACCGTGCCGGAGGAGTCGATATCATAATGGAAGACCAATCCGGCAAGTGGCTGGCGGAGTTCGCCAGTGCACGCGTCCGTCAACATGCAGTTCTCGAGGAAACAATTGAGTGTGTAACTCTTCCCACTCCCTTGTGACCCGCAAATGAAAGCAGAGTTTGGAGCATGGACGTTCAGCATGATAGGCTCGTGGTGACTGATCTGGTCGTTCTTGCCGACATGGAACCCCAATAGTCCATACTGGGGGAGTATAGGCTTATGGAGTGTTCGTCCCGGATATTCAGGCCCCCGATCATCTGAGCTCGGGCTTCCGCCGTCTTCACTCTCGTCCGTGGAGTCGACAACCTCGTCTGAGACTGCTCTGCTTGCTTCCAATGTCCCAGCGCGTCGCGCCTTGAAGGTCCTGTCGACTGCATGTTTGACGGCAAGAGAAAACAGCGGTGTTGTACGCAGAGACTCTTCCTCGCCGCTTCGACCATCGACGTCGCGATCCAGAAAGCTTAGATAGTAGGCTTTCTCCGTGTAGTAGTCCCCTACCATCGCTGTGAGCGTTCGTTGTTGGGTACGTTCAGAGGTGGATGATGGTGATCCGGGCTCGTGACGTGCTTTCATGCGGATACCTACAACTGAGGGACAAACGATCAAGTCCTTATAAGCGGTGAGAACTTGCAGAAGGAGCACACGTATGTGCATTGGCAAGTCTCCAATGAGGTGTGCTCCTGTCCGAAGATTGCTCGTTCAATAGGGACGGTTTGGGACGGTTCGACATGGTCCTCCAATTTACGCGCAACGAGCTCGTTAATACTCCTCCCTGTAGGACTTCCTTCAAAGCACCACTTCACAGCACGTTGTGTCTCTGTCTGCCAACACTGTTGGCTCTGTGATGATGGATAGTCACGGCTGCAGGGAGGTGGTTTCGACGTTTAATTCTTCCCGCACTCATGCTACCGTTGATCGAGAATTGTAGCATACAATTGAAGAGTTAAACATTTACTGCTGCTTCCATCGCAATAAGTACAATGAATGATAAGAATCCCGCCTTCGCGCTTTCAATCCCATGTGAGTTCCTCCCCACCGTCACCATCAGCATCTGGCGATCTAAAGAAAATGCATCTCTCGGTATGCTTCTTGATATGGAGACTCGGCAGATAACAAGGTATCTCCCACTGGCGGCAAGATGACGTCCAGAAGGGGTGCAGATATCGCCCCTTGAAGCTGGAAAACCTTGCAGCGAACGATCGCATCGCGCAGAGGACCATATGCCGCTGGAAGCGGCGCTGCATCGGTCTTCTTCACTTGCTGAATTACTGCATGGAAACGTCGTCCGCTCTTATTCATCAGTTTCTTCCAACTACAGTTGTCAGCAGGTGTCACCCTCGAGGGTGGAGATGACCGACTACGACTCAGACAGATCGGTACCCAGTGACAGACAAATACCTCTATCCAAGTCCTTCTCCATGTTCCTGTACCGATGACCCCAGTCGATCATTTTCTCTACGGTTTTCTTGATGTCTACCGCAGTCATGTCAACCAAATGTGCCACGTGTACTGCGTGAGCCATTTGGTGAACAGGTGGTCGTCCCATCCAGTCTCGGATATCTACGAGGACAATGCAGGCCATACGTTGCACCATGCGAGACTAAGCGTCATCACAAGTTGCGCTGATGTAGAGCTCCACAAGTTGCGCTGGTGGACATGTTAACGATGGATTTCCCAGTTGTTGTCCGGGATTGAGCCAGAACGTGAGTGGAGTTTGCATCCACTTGCCAGCATTTCCTTCCAGGACCTTGCGTGTTATCAGGTCTGGTCCCGAGTATGTGGAGAAGTTCTGCACGCGGGACTGCTCATGTTGCCCTCTCTTCTGGATCTTGAACTTTGAAGACCTGAAGCGGTTGGGTTCAGCCTGCTGCAAAACATGCAGAGTCTCCAGTACCTCCTCCAGAACGAAATTGTCCTGCAAGTTCAAAGCTTAGCTCGACGATTGGCAATGACCATGTCATGACACTCCTACATACCTGTATCCTGATCTGTGAGATCAAGTCCTGCGACGACATTGTTAGGGAAAAGTCGCAGGCTCCGTGGGCTAAGAAAGGAGAAGCACCTTTCCGGGGCCTGGTCTTATTATCGCCCGGTGATCGTACAGGGGACAGGCGATGTTTACCACACCCTCCCGGCCGTCCGTCTTCTGATCTCGCGACTCGAATGGTCGCGTTGTCTACGGCCTTGTCACTCTCTGGCCGATGTCTTGCATCAGCTCACTGCATTATGCGAGCAGGACGCGCTAAATTGTCGCACGGCTGGAGCGTCCCCACACCCCGCGTGAGCAAGAAGCTGGCACAACGCACATGCACACGCATACACACTGTACGTGGCAGAGCCAGACACCACGGTACCCACATCAGATGCAATGCAACGTGTTGATTTCGTTAGGCATGACCTCTTGACACAAGGTAGAGCTTTCAATTGAATCGCTGATGCAGGGACAATCCACTAATACGGTCCAGTGCGAGCCTCTACCCGGCGTCACATGCACGGAAGGTGGCATCTTATGACCAGCAGTGCTGTTGGTGGGTCAGCCTCAGCTTGGGAGCGGTTTTGATGCGATTGACTGCGACAGCACGAACATATATAAAGGCAAGACACGCCATCGTGGACGGTTGCTCAAACACTCGGCATTCTAACATGTCTTCGCCATTCTACTTCGAAGAGTCAAGATCGCGCCGTGATATGTCGGATGGAGATACTTTGAGCGAGTCTGACTTCGAGCACATGTGTCTTGCAGATGACGATGACACATTGGAGGTGATTCATACATGGTTCGGTAAGCTCAGCTTCGCTCATCGACTTGCGGAGTCGATCATCCAAGAAGTCGGGCCCAATACTACGGTTGACGAATTGGATGTGAGTCACTCGGAGTCTGATGATATACTCTGATCAAGAGGTTGACATACTGTTGGCCACAGATGGAGCTTATGAGGCGCACGGCAGACTTTTCATACTCTGCTCGCCTTGCAAAGGTGCAGTGTGACGGAATGCTACATGGGAACGATCATCAACCTTCTTCTGGTCAGAGCTCCTTCAGCCGATTCCTAGCTCTCGTAGGCATTCTCGCTCGCCGCGATGATCAAAGGAGCAGGGAAGATATCGGTGCATTGATGGCGGACCGAGACGGCGAAGCCGTTGACAAGAAAGCTCGCATGGTCCAAAACCAGCTCACCAATAATGGCACTAGAGCAGCGGGAAGAAGCCCGCCGAGAACATCGATCACGTCATTTCCAGCACCCGAAACTGGAGTCGCACGTTACACTACGGCTCTAAAGGAGTACGGGGACAGAACTGGGCACAAACCTCACTACGATAGCTCGTGCATCACGTTGGACCCTCCCCTTTTCAGAGCGAAGGTGCTCATCAGGGGCAAGTCTTTTGACGAGGCAGCAGTAAGCAAGAGGCAGGCAAAGCACTTGGCTTCTCAGCGAGCCTGCGAAGCGTTAGGTATCAGAGCTTGAAAGCCTTAAATATCGCATACTCTCAAGTCGCAAGTCCAACAGCATAAGAACTGGTCATTTTGGGCGACGTGGGTCACGTTGTAGTCTTCGAGGTCTTCGTTGACGATTTTCGTTGGGAAGCGGTCGAATGTTTGTGATGCGCACCATTCGACAGTCGACTTCAAGCCAAACACGGCTCAAGGTGTCAGAAAGTGTGCTGTCCAATGATGACACGGTCATCGCCAACGTGGTTGTATAAAACTCTGCTGTAATTTCTCCAAGTTCCCACGCACATTCTTCTCTCATCCTTTGGGAAATGGGCGAACAAAGCGCATCCTTCGTATTCCACCAAGACGTGAACGCGGTATACGCGGACCTGTACGACGGCCTCTTGATCCATAGCTTACTGCAGCATGAGACAACCCAGCTACCTTCATCAGCGAGCCGTGCTTCACCAGGCGGGTCCCGAGATGTCCGCTCCAAGTGGCATCGCTTTCTGGACGATCTGTGCTTTATGTGCGACTCTCGAAGCGGCGGGAAGAGTGTTGTCGCTCTGATCACCGAGGAGGTTCGAGGAGAGACCGTATTCTGGATGACGACCGAACCCGTCTACCAAGACGAAGCGGCAGCTCATCTAACCGCTATCTTATACCTTCTGCAGGAGTGCGTACATGCTGATGAAGGTCGTGTGCGCTTCTCGGCCAAGCAGATTGCGTGGCGATCAATTGAACGAAGCCCACAGCGAGTCCATCACTATGGATCCAGACTGAGAAGCGTCGTTGCCGAAAGGCTTTCGCAAGCACATGCTGTCAGTTCGGAAATCGGTAGGCCACATGGCAAACTAGAACAAAAGAGAAATTGTTGGTGATTGACCGCATGACAGAAATAGCTCTACACGAAGGACTGAACAACCTTGTCGCTCTCAGGCACCTCCATCAGCAATTTTGCTAGTCATGCTACCGCTTTCGCTACCAAGCCGGTTACGGTCTGCTGAAGCAGCAGATTGAGACAAGCTCGAAGGACACCTGGATTCGTATCAGACATTTCATCGGACGCTCGGGTCACTGGCACAAGACCGCCATATCTCTCACTACAGGCGCCACATCTTTCAGTTCCGCTTTGCAAAACTGTCGAGTCGCAATAGTCCCATATCCAGATCTCGGTACGCCAGTTCGCTTAACGTTGGATAAGGATCTGAAAGACCTAGTCCTCCGGGTCTTTCCTAACTATCGAGGAACTCCAATACTCTGGTTCCTCGTCCGCATGCAGAAGTGGTGGCATTGGATTTTTATTGCTCCCAAAGCATGCATCTCATCAATGATGATAACTACATAGGGTGCAGCAAGCCCTCGTGTTATTGCTGCTCACTCTACATGCGCTACCACCCTGTAGGCTTTCGGCCTCGGCCAACTCACGGTAATATCTGGGTGTAGTGGTGTCTTCCACGAGCTTTTGACCTCGACCTATCGAGCACCGCAAATCTGGGGATCTTGAGGCGGATGGCCAACGACACGCGGAATTCCTCGATGACTATCTTCACCAACGGTAGCGCTGCTCCTCGAAGGAAGTTCGACTCGACGACTGGCATCTCGACTGTGGCAGCTAGGCTGGAATGATCAAAATTTGTTTCTGTGTGTGTAGGATCAGCATCTGATGTTGAGCGGGTCTCGGCGTTTTACTGCGGACACTATGATAATTCGCTCTGCGAGAAGGAAGCAATGACGGCAGGGTCTCCCGTTGCTATTGCGGGACCTACCAGTGCGATACCTGAACGCGGTTGGTTCGCATTTACTGTTTCGGGTGGAACGCTTTTGCAATTGAAGTTGAGGTCTCTAGCAAGCAACCAGTCTATATACTGACACCTCCTATGCTTATTCGAGTGCTAATGTATGGTACGAAAACCCAAGCATCAAGCCAGCCATATGCGCTAATCGCCAGTACGAGCGAACGGACCATCCTCTATAGCGCAGGCTTCTTAGGCAGGAAAGATGTGCAAAGTGCGGACCGACATCGTGGCATGTGTTAAAGAGGAAGAACGGAGCGTATGGCGGGATATGTCACGAGAAGCGCGAAGTTGTCCTGGGATGCAGGGTGTCCCACCTCGCTGAGAAAGACATTACACTTTTCCCTCTAGAATTGAGGTTACTAAAGAGGATACGGCGTCCTGGCCTTCACGTTGCTTGGGCCACTAACCCATCGGACCGGAATCATGACCCTTGCCACGCATGCCTGTAGATGACCTCCCTGCCTTCTACCATCTTGAAAATACCGAGCTACTCCTTCCAACCTCAAGAGCACTACCGCCTCGGTCAAGATCATCCATCCCTCGCCTCCGAGCATGTTGAGTTGCGGGATAATGACGGTAATGTCTCCATCTGTACTGGTTTCTTGCGTCACTGCGTTGCTTTCAACAAATTGGGCAGTCCCTTCGGTGTATTGGATCTGCGTCCATGTCTGATCATGGTTTTGCGACACATCGAAAGCAGACTCCACCGCATGGCGCAAGTGCTGCAACTGTCGCTAGATTTTGCATGCGTACTGAAGAAGGTCTTCTAGGTTTGATACGAAGGCGGCTTCTTCCTCGTTCGTCAGAAGACCACGAATGTGCCGCAATACCTCATCACGGGCTTCCGCGACTCTCTCTCTAATCCTAGAGTCATGCTCATCGGGTAACAGGGCGAGTGTCAGCGCTCGAAAGAGTGACTCCTTCGGGGGATCTTGTTCGGCCTGGCGAGTCAAAAACGTGCGGATATCGCTATCTTGGTGAAGAAAGTATGTCGGCTGGAAGATATGGTAATCGATTGAACGAGCCAGGATCCCTAAGATGACGGTACTCCGCATCTCCTTCGCGGACAAGGTATTACTTTTCAAGATCGGAACTGGGTGCTGCCAGGCGACTGGACGTTTCAAGTGGTCCCATGCGACACAATCCTGATGCTCAATCAGATGACGGACCCAAAGGGTGTTTTGCAGCCTCTCACCTTGAAAACACTTTCTGGCAATGTTCTAAAGAATCTAGAGCAGATTGTGTCCGAAGCTCTCGCCTAAGCTCTCGCCCATATCTGTTGAAAAGCTATAATGCTAGATGCTGCTCAGTCATCTAGCATCAAATCCTTGTAAGGAACTCACTTACACCTTACTTGTGCCTTCATCATGCAGACTGGCATGTAAGCTCCGGATCGCGTTCAACTCTTCCGATACCTTCTTGTAGCACTTGGCCAATGTATCGGTCTCATTACGCGATCTCCCGAGCTCACTGCTTTGCTCTGAAAGCGTTTCTCGTAGTTTCTGAACACTTGTTTCAAGGTGCTCCTTTACTGCTTTCGTCTTTGAGAACCTCTGCTCCAGATCTTTGGCGGCGCTGTGAAGAATTTCATAAAGGTTCGGCCGAACAGGGAACCGTTGCCCGTTGACTAAAGAACGCTTCAAAGATGCTGGACGTTCTCACGAACTCCGTGACCTGTCCGATGCTTTCGGCTCCCGCATAGTGATAGACCGTGACTTTGAAAAGAGGGCATCTCGTTGCGTGACCTTTAAGCAGCTCCAGCAGCGATTGCTTCGGCTTACGTCGAGGCAGAACAACACTGGTTGCGAGATCGCCTTGTTGACTGTTGCCGAGCTATAGCAAACAGACAGACGTGGTGTGATTCGGTTTCGGAAGGTGCCTTCTGTTTAATTTGCTAGGATTCCTAGGTGCCATTTCTACAGCTTATATGGACTGTCTCGTAGGGACCTAATTACGTATGTTGTTCGGTGCCAAGCTTTAGATGACTGTACCGTCCTAGTTAACGTCGATGAGGGACTAGGACTACTTCGCTCGATTCTCGCGCAGTTAGGATCTAGAAGGAAGAGCGCAAGGTATGAACCTAGAGGTAGATGACGTGGTCTTTACGCCGCTGGGCGTGTCTCTTACACACGGCGCACTAAACCTGGATCCATATCTATAGGAAGATGGCATGCTTTGGGACGACAGCACCGTACTTGCTACGACTGAGTTAGTATCCTAGCTTGCGAAGCGTCAGCTTGCACTTCCCTGCTAAGACAAGAGCATCGAATATCACTTAGACAGGCGATAGGTATTGGATCGTACTAAGAGGTGGTGACCGAACGGCTTCAGTGTCACCGTTCGCTCTAATCTAGTCTTTCTTCTATTCCTGCGTTCTATGCTGCTATTGGAGATCGAGTAGTAGACTTAGCGTTTCCAACGTCTCTAGGTCGCTCGGGTTTTCTGGTGCGGAGTCAGCTAAAGTTTGGATACGCCTTCCTATAAATGCGAGAACGCGTGAGGCTACGCCCTTAAGCCCAACTTGCAATTTTGAGAATTCGGCGATGAGGAATGCTTCTTAAGCCTGTTGTCTATGCCATGCCTTAATAACGTTCTCACTTGTAGACGACAGGCCGATCTCTCTAAGATTACGCTAATATTGTTCCGTACTCCTTCAGCTGGCCATCAGCGCTATAGGGAGCTGCATCAGACATCCATACCTACTCACCGAACCGCCACGTCAGACGTCCTCTTTACTAGCACGGAACCGCCAGGACAGACTGTGCGAGCGACGACATGCCCCAACCTTACCCAGGCCATTCGAGATCCTTCGCAATGCGAGCCCAAATCTTCGAACACCACTATATGGCCACATCCCCGCTCCATTCTCGTCCTGCTCGCCCAGTCGATCGACAACGGGCGAGCGCTAACGTGCCCCCAATAACACCCTTGCAATCGTGGGTGGAGATCGCCAATTAATGCCCGACTTCAGCAGCCGAACTGCTGTGCGCGCGGTCATCGACTTGAGGTTCCATTCGAACTTCGACCACGTATGGAGGATACGGGCGGTGGAGTTGATGCGGGAGGCGCGGGGGTTTGCTCGTGGCGGGTGAGAGGGAGGCGGAGGACGCGGAGATAGGGGCGGTCATGGCTGAGGTTCGGTGTCTCTGCCGCGAGCTGCTTGCAGATACCTACCGTTTGTGAATGAACGTTAGTTGAGTGCTTTGTACTATTTTGACCCCCCCAAGCCCTAACCGAAGATGTGAAAGCCCACGTACTCTGCGATTGACCGGAGCACGGATGAACCATCCAGCGCCTGCGGAAATTACAACAAGATGGCACTACATAGCGTCATCAGTCCCATCACAAGCGCCTCGAACCCGGCAGCCTAGCTTCCCGCAGCCAGCCCTGTCCCCACCAAGCAGCGCGCCGACACAGCCACCGCGACAACGCAGATATCGATAATAATACCCCCACACGCTGCCATAGGACACGCCGAGTGCGCCATCCACTGAGTAGCTCCAGGGCATACACTGACTTTCCATATGGATCTTCGGCGTCACCGTAGTAATCCCATGCGAGGTCCCTGGTACGTACAGCTGGTTAGAGGTCGAGATCATATTGGTGTCGGAAAACACTCACTTATAGTCGTAGAGAAACCCGCGGTCGCTCAAGTATCGAAGACCTTCTTCCCCAAGATCATTAGACCAGTAATGATCCAGTATGGCGGGCGTCCACATCCAACGATGCATTTCATTCTTGGTTGACATGTATTGTTTCACCCTGCAACCAGAACCATCATCATCTTCAGAGTAATTTTCGCACCTCTCGTTATCCGGATGGCGCTCCCCTTCACTGTCTACGCCATAGTATTCCGGTTCAACGAAAGGGCTGCTGGCTTTCAAGCTCTTCAGTCAGAAAAAGCTGTTTAGAGTACTTGTAGCCCGCGTGTCGCCATAAGCGGGAGGCTACAGTAACGTTTTGCGGCTTTAGCACTCGACTTCTGCGAACAATCGTATGCTAGTCCACTTGCGGCAAAGCTGTTATTCTAAAACTGGCCCTCAAAACCACGCTTCTTTCTCGGTCTCCCTACTCTCTTCTTCCCAAACTCCTCCTCTGCCAGGCTGCCTTGACCTCTTCGTTCCCCGCGGAAAGGGATGCGCTTCGAACCGCAATCCTAGATTAAAGCTTGATTTTCCAGGACTAGCGCAAGGCAGCTGTCCAAGCCTTCCTGTCGAACTAATGCACGAGCGTGGCGACGGCGGAGGCTGGGTACGCTGCTGTATGGACATATAACCCGGGTGCGACATGCTTGCACTCTAGGATATCCAAGATAGCCACATTGATGGAGCGCAACAACAGCAGCGCTGGGTGCGATGTGCAGACAATCCTGGGGGAAATCGAATCACTTCGTTCTCGGCTTCGAGAGGTTACGGCCGATCTGTATGCTGTACAGCGCAAAAGTGCTGTCGGCGAGGGGAATCTTGAGCATAACGTTGACCCTCTGCTGCAACGTGACGAGCATCTCGCTCAGCAGCTAGCGGAAACTCAGGACAAACTGTATACCAACCTCATACCAGATTTACGCGCCGTGCTTTTGAGCTGACATCTATAATAGACACGCGTGCACTGCCGAAAATCAGTCGCTTTGCAAAGCGTGTGATGCAAGCATAGCGGAGAATCAGTCGCTACGCCACGAGCGAGATGAGACCACGGCTGAGCTCAGGCGGGTACGCCAAGCATATGCTTCTCGTGAACGCGAGGTAAGTGGGCCACCATCATCCTTCACAGTCTGCTCGGTGCATAATGATCAAGGCGGTGGAAGCTGATCGGTGCAGATCAAGGCGACGGACAGCTCCACAGACCTCTTCCGCCGAGACCGGAAGGACAGTCAGGGGACGGAGCGGAAAGGACCATTGGGGGGTCTGCTTGCTAGAGATCATTGCAGACTGGAGAGGGACGAGGGGTCCGACACGGAAATGCTTAGCCCGGGAGACTCTGAGATGCATGACTTAGTCACAAAACCAATCCGGTCACAACATCACGACAGCAGTGGAGACGAGGCGTACAGCGCGGAGTACCTTCATGAGAATGTGAAGAACCCGCTCCGGCAACCTCCCGTATGTCCCCATCTGATGGAGGGGCTGGCTCTGCCGGAGCATGATGACGGTGTTGGGACACAGAACGAAGCGCGGACCATGAAGCCGGAAGGCTCCAGCGGAGAACGCTCGATACTCTGGGAAGAAGCAAAGCCCGCCAGCCAGGACGCGGTCGGCGAGGAGCCGGTCGCTTACGAGAAAGCATATCCAGAACCGGTAAGTCGCGAGGTTGGCCACAGTCTGGTCGATCAGGAGCGGACTGAGACCGAGTCAATACGTACAAATCTAGTCGACCATGCGCTGCGTGACCCCGAGCAGAGAGATGGCGCAGACATGGAGAGGGTTCCCGACGATGAGCTCACAAGCAACCCACTGTCTCCCAGAATGGCCTCGACTTCCCAGGCAGAAGAACGCATGCGCGCATCTCTAAAGATCCCGACGGATGATGGTCCAGATCAGTCGTGGTGTGAGGCTGACGGCGTTCCCCGCGGCATCACTATCGATGAGCACAACCCGGCGATGCCGAACAAGCAAAGCACGACGCAAAAGTACACGGACAGTCCAGACCATGAAGATAGTAAGCCTTCGAGCGACCAGGACCAGACCCCGCGACAAGCTTCACTGGCTCCAGACGATATCGCAGCCCAAGTTGCCCTGGTGCATCCGTCCGCTGGACGATCGTGGAAGAGCTCCTCCGACTCTACTGCTGGGTCACTCTTCCCACCCATGAGAGAGCTGGCGGACGCGGACGGGCCTGTCCAGACTTCAGCACATGAGAATCACATGGAGGACGATCCTGCCGGCAAACCGTCACCTGCGTCACCAAGACCCGAGTCGTGTAGCCCGGTGACCGTGGCAGCGCCAGCAGAGCCGCATACAGCACCTCTCTTCCCAATGCAGCCTGCCGTGACCGCTCCTCCCAGGCCGTTGGAGACGCCTTCTCCAAGCGCCGAACCATATCAGACAGCTTCGATTGCATGCCCTACCTCTACTTCACCGATCACGCAGCCTGTTGGAGCAGCTGTGGCCTCATCGACATCACCTACACCAAATCCTTCCAACGTCGAAGCGTCTTCGTCGTCGTTTGCCAGTGCAGCGGCGGAGTCTCCTGGGGCGGCGTCACCACAGCCGGGATCATCCCCGCCTTCAATGCATACCCTAGACTCGTCAGAAGACTTACCTGTGCCTCCCACATGTGCAAAGTCAGAGGCTACCATGGAATCCCCCTCACCGATGGTAGATCCGCTGGCGGCGTCCAATGAGGAGTCTATTTCGCTACCCTCTAACGGCAGATCAAGTTTGCTCCACGATGACGTGTCCTCGGCCACGTTGTCGGCAAGGGAAAAGGGAGATGATAGTAGTGCAGCATTGGGCTGCAAGCCGGTTTCGCCACTCGCCAGTGACGTCTACCCGGTCTCCGAAGACGATGATGAGATTGAAATAGAAACGGTTCGGATGGAAATGGATCGTGTTGCAAAGTCGCTAGCAGTTGAGTCCGATACAGACGATGGCGCGTCAAGCGTTACGGACGAGCCATTGTCGTCCCGGCTGGCCCACAAGGGAAGACGTCTTCGTCAGACCTCCATACAACGGGCTCCGACCCCTGTGATCCCGAAGACGGCGTCACGGTTGCAACCGCACGTCGTCAAGAGAGACGGTTATGCGAAAGGATCGAATCAGATCGAGCGGCCCGGAGATGCCATCCGTGCCAGCTACGGCAAGTTTGGCCTCGATGCTCAGCGGCTGATCATCGTGCCAGAGGCTCAACCCTTCAGCCCCCTGTCTCTTTTCATGAGCTCGGCTGCCAAAGCGGGCGCCAAGCTAACTCCACAGCGCATGGAGGTGCTTCAGAAGCGGAGAGACGAGCTGCTGGCGTCTCTCCCAGCCGCAGGTGATCAGGCAACCGGATCGGCGGACATCGATCTCATTAAGGGCCTCTGTAATCTGTACAGCGAGCCGACATACCCGCAGGACATGATGGACCTCATCCGCGCGCTTCGGCAGCAGCAGAAGTTGACGAAGGATGTAGAGAATCTACTGCAATGTCTGGAAAGCTTTGCGCTGGTAGTAACGAAATACCACGCACCAGCACAAGTGAGTGTCGTCCGTAGTCGTGTCTTTGAGAGCATTGGCTAATCAGTCATAGTACGCTAAAGCAGTGGAGGGTTGGAGCATGCACGACCTTCGCCGGGTCAGCGACCACCATTGCCTGCACTATGTTTTGCTCCATCTTAACGAGGGTTGGCGAGGGCTGCACGTGATGGTGGTCATGTACCTGCGTAAGTATTGGGACCCCAAAACGACGAAGGCAAGACATAGGCCTCGGGCAGTTGCGAGAGAGGCGGGCCATGCATAATTATCTGGACGGCCGGCAATGTTTTCGTATCTGGTTAGATGAACACTTGGATGCTCAGGAACCTCGTCCGTGGTGCATGGGTGAAGATGTGCCGTGCGAGGTCTGTCAATGCGGTCACGAAGCCGTCATCAGCTTTCCAGAAGTGACGCAGGAAGACGGCGCAGCGGACGTCGAATGCACAAGCGAGATCATGATCTAGATAGCAAGGCAAACCGAGTTTGCCGAGCTCACGCGCTACCGGCAAGATCTTCAGGTGGTGCGCGGCATATGTCTCATTTGTCGAGCAGAAGGCAAACGGTGGGACCATCTGCTGTCCACCTGCCACCGGCGACATGACATGTTCCGTCAACGGGCGTATGCGCGTAGACGACACGAAATCAAAGGCAAGCAGTGGTTGCGGCCATTCACAGCTTGCTTCTGGTGTCTAAATCCGCAGTCCGTCTGTCATCGAGCCGATCCAGCAACAACGACAGAGAGCGATCTATGCGAAGGAGGAGACATTGTATTGCTATTGTGCTATGGTATCTTTGAAAGGGTCCAGGGGGCCAAATGGTTGTACGATCAATTCGGACGCCGATTTATGACAACGTCGCGGAATATTTCGACTGGCTGGGAGAAGAAAGTGCGTTTGGTGGTGGACGTGCCGCACTACGAAGGTCAGACTCTCCACATCCGCCGTGTGAGAGATGTCTGTGGGTGACTGCGAGTGAAGGTATCTTGGCTTCGAGTTGGGAATGGGACGTAAGGCGCGTCGAAGTGAACCCTAACGTGCTGCTTCAATTGCACACTTGAACCCTTACGTTAGAACACAAGTTGATGCAATAACTCTCTCCAATATAGGTTAGCAACATGTGTAGAGATGTCTAACTGTTGTCTATCGTCTTGTTACTTCCTCTCGCCTGCTCGGCCTAGATTGCTACATTTGTTGGAAGTGTGCGGCAAGTCCGGCACCTCCCGGATAAGTTTTAGCATGCAATGAAGATGCGGGGGCACACAGGGGTGTGAATCTGTTGATCTTCAAATCCCGGCCACGGTCAATTGCTCCGGAAGCACAATGGCTATCTCACACCTGGAGTAAACGTGCGAGACCACGAAGCCGGCTCCGCAGGACAGATCGCTTGTCGTCCATACCCTAGGCGGCACCTGTGCCGCCGTCACCTCCCAAAGCTGAGCAGAGCGGAAATGCGTAGCATCGGCCTGGCGTGACTGGAGGCAGAGTCGGGTGGTAGCTCGCTACGCGAGCGTCTCGGGCTTAACATCGAATGGATGCGCGAATGATCCTGCAGACTGCGGGAGGATCTCTTGGCAATCTGCATTGACGTCGTACCGTCGCGACTGGCCGCGGTTCTCGTACGTCCGAGCGCTCCGAAAGACGGAAACGAATTGCTTGGCGATCACAGATGCCCCGGTGCGTAAAACTACCTTGGTCTCCCGGCTCAAGTCGATTCGCGTACCTCCTTCTCAGTTCATCTTTATCTTTCAAAGTTGCCTCTCGACGATCACTTTGATCCTTCATACTGGACGATCTCGTATGTTCGAGCAACTAGGATCACTTTATACACATACTGTCGTCACCAAGCAATCGTCCGCTATGTCACCCCCGCTATCGTCACCCGCCCCATCGTCACTATTGGTTAGGGCGGCGGCTCCTGTGCGCACAGATTCACAGGATTCAGCGGACGGTATCCGGAAACGTGTCTGCAAAGCTTGTGATCGATGTAGACTGAAGAAAATTAAGTGCGATGGCACGTCACCCTGCAGTCGATGCAGCGCAGACAACGCAATATGCGTTTTTGGGTGAGTCATCGTTCTTCGTTACTAGCATGTCGAGCCTGCTGATTCCTCTCAGTGGACGGAAAAAGAGCCATGACAGAGTTTACCCGAAAGGCTATGTCGAGATGCTGGAGCAGCAGCAGGGCCAGCTTGTTTCGGCTTTGCAAGAAACATATCGACGGTTGACTGCTGCGCATGCATGGACCGGTCCAACGGTGTCAGAAGCGAACGGTCGTCCTTTGACGAACGATATCCTTCGCGCCCTCAATCTGCTGGAATCGAAAGCCGACGCCAGTGGTGAGCTAGAGGCATTCGAGGACGATTGCCAGAAGTTGCAATTAAGATTACTAGCCGATGGCGCGGGTGACGTTCACCGACGAGGGCCCATCAACTCAGACTTTGATCACAGTCAGCACAACCAATCCAGCCTGGACTTCAAGACTGCTTCGACTTCGATAGCGCGGCTTTCTCACCAGCCCTGCAAAGCCCAGTCCCGCGACGTCGACAGACATGCCCAACAGCGCAAACGTTACCATTGCAGGCATCATCACTGTCTCATGATCCGCAACTCTATCAAGCCGAATGGTCGATGTCCGACATGAGCCAACCAGAAGCTATGATGCAGACGAGTTTCGCTGTGCAAGCTCCTTACGTTGACCCAAGTCTATTGCAGCTCGAAGACATCATGGCAAACGGCCCATGCACCAATTCACCGGCAGGCTACGATGCAAACTGCGGCTCGCTCCCGATGACATCGCATCCGCAACAATTTGCCAATGCATTCAGTGGCATTATGCCGGATTTCAACACGCTAGACCCAATGTATCTAGAGTTCAGCACATCCATACAGGTCACGACCTAGCACTCCTGCACCTTGTCTGCACCTAAGCGATCGACCGGACGGTGTTCTTCGGCGGTGACGGCCGGCAGTGTTCGTTTGGATCTGCTATAATTCCAACATTTCTGGTCTTATAGTAAGTGTAGGAGGCTTTCTTTGTTAACGAACTATGCATACTGCGTTCGAGCGAGCCCCGTATATGAGATACATTCGGGCAGCGCTTCTGTCTGGGATGGCAGTCGTCGTTTGATCTCACCTTACGATCCGTGTAGAACTGGACAGTCAGGTCCGTACACAACCTACGCAAACAGTACGCGCCACTGGGTTTTCCACACTTCGTACTCTCTCCTCGAGTGTGTTAATGTCCCGACTCTAGTTGTTAGCTGCCTGTTCGTCGTCCCCGAGAGCCACGGGGCAAATGTTTGTACTAAGGGTATTCTGTTGCCAAATCCCTCCGCATTCATTCCCTGTATTTGCTGGGAGCAACATCCATCATCACTTCCCAAGAGGCTGCTCGCGGATGGTACCTTTGCTATCTGCTTGTGATGGGCAGTGATAATCAACCTGCCGCATCAGGCCATGCAGAGATGGCTCGGATGGACGCTGCAATGGTTTCTCATGTACATGCGGTGAACAGACGGTACGTTCGCCTTAGATGTTACTCGGCAACCGCATCCGATAGGGCGATGCAGAAGTAGCCGGACGGACGACAGCCCCGCGTACGTCGCTGCCTTCCAGTTTGGCTGTACGCTTCCCCGTTGCCGTCCAAGTGGGCCTCATCCCTCATAGACGTCTGCCTTCGTTTGTAATGTCACCGTGCATACCGCACCCCAAAAGACAGGGCATGAATGACGTCGTGCGGCACAAGATACTTCAGAGATCCTCATCACCATCACTTTCCCTAAATAACCCTCCCAGCTACCGCTGCGATGGCAACTCAAACCAAATGGGAGATCCCTTCTCTGACAGCAGAGTAATGCCGTCGGCGTCGTAAATCACACATTAGCGCAATTTGCAGGTGCCGCGGGACCTAATTGACCGTTTCCTTGCATCTATTTCAATATCTCGGAAGGTCCTACTCTTGAAGGGACCAAAGTCAACATCTCGACCGATATGCACCAAACCACAGATGAAAACGACATCCCGACACATTGAAATAGCGGCAGGGATCGATGCACCCGCCGGATCGTCGTTCAGGATGAAGCACTGGTACGTGTTGGGCTGTTCCGGCCCTGACGTGAGCTCTACGTTGGCAGTGATGCTTGGGAACGGCTTGACCTTGCCTGTTGCATCAAGGATGAGGAGTTGGGACAGTCGCGCAACCGCTTTGTGGAGTCAGTCTGCTGTTAGTCACGCGAGGGCATACTGGACTTACGCTTGCCATACCAGCGGCTCCATCGTAGGTACTTCAGGACGGACAGACGTATACCCTAGATCAGTCAGTAACAGTCGCCTAATTTCTTTGAAGCGTAGCTACGTGGGTCAACGCACCGCAGTCTGACTTCAAGGTAGTTGTTTGGTTGTAATTTGCCATGATTCGGGTAGCTGCAGTGGTCATTTAGGGTCTCGTTCAGCGACTCTGTCTTGTAGCAACTATCCCGTAGCATGCACCGCACATATGGTTTAAGCCTCCCCCAGCGTTTTCGCCAGCCACTTCAGTTCTCTGTCTAGGAATGGCGATTTGAACTCTAGCACTGGTGGTTCAGTACCAAGCTGATCGGTTCCATCCAGTCTTTTGAAGGGTCTACAGACTCCTGCAAAGTCTTCCGTAGCAAGCCAAAAGTACCACGGTTTCTTCAACGCTGCGTATGCAGCGCCATCGCAGGCTTCTTCGAGGATCTCGTTGATTTTCTGAGCATATCATAAGTCAGACTTCGGAGGTAGCTATCTCGTGTGCTGCACAATCACCTCGAGGGGTACTTCTGCAGTACAGAAGATCGCGAACAAGCCTGCTCTCTCTTTCAGGACTTCTTCCTTTGTGACCATCGTAGCTCACTTTGGTAGTCTCTCAGCGGATATTTGATTATTGTACAGGATGCCCAAGCCCAGAGCTTCCGGCACAGTCTGTTCGTTAAGTAGTGGGACGCCCCAGACGGCGAGGGACTCAACCGTGTTTATTTCGCAGTCGCCGACCTGCGGACGGCGGAAGATGGGTCACTCATGCTCTGCCACGTGCTTGATGATGGGACTGTGGATACTCTGAGAGCGTGGCCTCGCCATTCCTCTGTTATGTTCCAAGGCATGACCGTCAGCGCCGGAACATGGGATGAGCTCAAATCCTCCTGGAGTCACCACAAGGAACATGAGGGTATGGACGTCGTGTAGCCAAGAGGCTAGTAATAAGCAGATTTGTATCTTAAGTGGTTCTCTAAGTCTCAACCGCTTTCTGTCCAGTTCCAGTCACGGCATATATTGCACCTACTCAGATATAGCCTCTCATCCGCAAACTTGATGGTCTCCCCTTGGCAATCGTCATGGCTGGTGTATGCCTAGATCAAGTGACCGTAACCGTTGTGGAGTATCCTTAGCGGTACGAAACGTCACGGCGGCAGTTTCACGATCTTGACCCAGATTCATACGAAGACCGAACTCTCTAATCTACGTGGAGCATACCGCTCGATCAAGTTTAGCATCAAAATGAGCCTTCGGCGAGACTCTTGGGGTTCTGGTGCTACTTCAGTAACCAAGACCTGTGCGAACACAGGCAAGTGAGATGCCATTATTATCCTCATGTTAGGCGGATTCCTGCTCGATGCCGAGACTTTCCTTCACCTCATCAGGCCTCGATACCTTCTCCAGCAGACTCTTCGCAGACGTGCAGAACAGAAGGTGATGAGCCGCGGCTGTTTGCAGTCTCCCAGTAGGTGTTGCACATCTGGAGATTAGTAACAGCGATCATATCATAGCTGATAAGTAAACGTTCAAAGACGCGGTTGAGTAGTTCTCGAGGCAGTCGTGAGATATGACACTGCGAGGCTGCGTGTTGTACGGGCTGAATAACTTCTATGCCGACATCCAGACGATGTTCCAGAACTCTCACCCGCCGAAATGACCGACGACTCTCGAGCCTGAGGATGAGTGCGAACTTTTCTGCCTACGATGCACGAACCAAAGCGTTGCTCAGGCGGTCGAACGACACATCCATGCTGAGCAAATACTCTAGCTCTTGCAACAAGAACGTCTCCTGGATGCAGCGGCTTCAGGTCTCGCTTCGACTGCATACATACTACGAATTCAGCCGAGCCACCACCTACTATCCGATGGCCCTGCTCTCCAAGCTTGCTGCGGCTAGTGGACTCTTACAGTATCTGGTTCGCCGTCGTGACAGTGGGCGTAAGTCGTATATTCGGAGAAGACTTACTATGATTTCTGCTCTGAAAGTGCGGACGAAGCTTGTGTAACAATGGAGTGATAGCCTGAATGGCGCCGCGAGGCTGCATAGTCTACCATTCACTTTTCGGCCAGAGGCTAGAGTGCCAAGCTTCAGCCTTGCCGCTGCATCCTTTGCATGCAGTGGCATACGATCCACCCCGCCCGCATGCTCCGACAGCATTACCAAGTTGCGAACACTCACTGGTGAGACGTATATCGTTTGCTATAGGCGGATTTTCTACTCGAAAACCTTGGCAAGCTTCTTGCGACGCTTCGTACTTCTGGGTTGGTGGTGACGGATAAGGAGGACATTGCTGTAACAGCAGGAAGCAGGAAATCAACCTCCGGCCGAGGCTAGGCTGCAAGGGGGGCAAACAGAGTGCTCTAGGATTGCCAAGACAGAGCGCTCTGTCCTGCTCTCCAGCGCTCTGTGATCTATCTGTAGAGCAGATTACAATCAATAGAGTGCAGAGCGCTGCACTATGAGTCGCACATCCTTTGTATATGGCAGCCGTGCTTCCTTGTGTAGTTGGGAGTTTCGTACTCAACCTATCTCTGATACTCATTGGTACTTTTTGGACATCCGCCTCAGTATCCACGCATTGTTCACCTTCCTGCCTCATTGGCATCACGTTGTGACACTAGTACACGTGTTATCTCGTAGGAGGCATAGCGCGTCCGATGTCAGTCGGTCGCTATATTACTCCGTCGGCACAGTGTCCACACCAGCCGCACTCCTTATCACAAAGAGCCCAATTCTCGTCACTCAAGCCATTCGTCTCGTGTTGGATCGGTGCTCGCTGCGGAATTGACTGATGCTTCGCCCTACTCTTATACCTCGTTTTGGACCGTTCCGGAACAAAGGCAGTGGTTGTTGGCCGCAGTCTCTCACTCTGGACCTATCCTCTATCAGTGGAAGACTAGGTACACACTCACAACTCCCATACCGCTGTTTGAGACGGGATCTGCACACTTGATACGGGGCGTAGATTATATGTGGCTGGAGCTATCGCAACTGCAGTTGAGCCCGGCTTTTTCTTCGGTGGGAATCTCCAACTCCTAGGGCCGAATATTTTGTGCTTTCCTTGGGGCTTGTACTCTGGTCTTCTCGAATCGGCTAATCTCTTCTCCGTTTTGATGCGTACTTTTTCCGACCAACCGTTGCTGAGTCGCTTCTCATAGATGGCTGAGAGCATTGGCAGGACCCTCACGTCCCCATCACAGTACTCGATCAGGATCTGTGGGAGAGGTCGAGTATTGAAGACTTCATAGGATCCGCCACGCTTGGAATCAAACATCTTGACGACCTCCGTCTTGGTGCTCTGCCACTTGTGGAGGAGTGGTGTTGATAGAGTCTGTTCTTGGTCAACGCAAGTCGCGAGGCCGCATAACACGTGCTTAGGGCCCCGTCTCGACGCCAGTTCTAGGAGCTGGATATCCGCAACCCCGGCCAGTCGAACGTCAAAGAGAGCGTATAACGCATCTGCGTCGTTCCGAACGTCGAAGAAACACTTCTTGATCCTCTCTGATTCGAGGACCGATCTCATAGTCTTTCCATCGGAGTTGAGTGTATCGAAGGCTCTCGTGCCTAGCATGTAGACATCGACAACGAAGGCCTGCTGGTGCAGAGGAATCCATATCTGTATCAGAGAGATCGACCCATGGCGAGACAGGCTCACGCCCTCCAGGTCAACGTAGATGGAGGCACAGTCTGCTTCGACGGAGAACAGAGTATCCACCAGAGCTTTCACAGCCTCAGGTGTATCCACCAGCTGTGGACGTGCCGTTTTCTCGACACTCTGAGATGCACCATCTTCAAGGCCGAGCGCTTTCAAGTTTGCGCTGATCGTATCCAAGGCTTGAGCCGCCATGTCGACAAGGAGGTAGTATATGGCTGTATTGCGGTGTAGTGATTGGACCGCGGGATCAAGGTGAATCGTATGTGGAGGGATGATGTTCGAGGCCAAACACATCGAGAGGCGCACTTGCCAATGTAATCAGATGCGAGAAGCTACAAATGGGGGAGTGCGTTTCGCTGGAGTGTGGAGTCTGCTGCAGGCGTCCATTCGCTGACTGCTGTCCTTGCAGAAGCTCTAGGTACATCATCGCTGTGACTGCAGCCCCTCACACCGCCACCGCTACAACGAAGACTTCTACTACTCCAGTCCAAAATCTGATCGTCGAGGTGCTTATTGACATGTTCCATGCGCGGGGTGGCCTTTGACAACACGCATCATACGTCCTGCCACTACTGCTGAATTGCAGCTACGCCCTACTAATGCTGCAAGTACACAGCAAGTAACCTAGGGCGCGCGGGTGCTGTCAGTGGGCTCCCTCGCATGCAGGCTTCCTATTGGACTAGCACAGCAATAGTGGGGTCCGTTTCCACTTTGTTGCAGCTCGTCCATCATCGTAAAATTGTGGGGGTCATGGAAATATAACTTTGCTTGTACCGTACCAATACTTACGTCGTCTCATGTAGCTGCTAGTTGTGTAGTTAAGGGATCGCGACTAGTGGCGTGCCAAGCTCCGCAATGTAGACTATTATAAGGCGGGCTTTCCAACTGCTAATCTATAGCTAAGGCTACCTTAAGCCGCCATGTAGCCTCTGCGGCGCTACTGTCCAATGTCTTCTATAGCCGCGACCGTTAGGGTATCGAACGAAGTAGCGAAGTGTAGTGCGGTGTACGTATCTACCTTATCGGATTTTCCACGGCTCCGGCCTAACCCTTATAGCCTTAAGGCCTTTATGTAGTTTGTGCACGCTAATCATCGCTATAATACGCTGCAGCATTGAAGTATCCGTAAATAGCTACTATCGAACTCGTAGTAGCGCTTTAATATGTATATATAGAAGCGGCAATAATTTGTCTTGTTAATCGACCTCCGACATAAGAGCGTTAACGTCCCTAAGTCGCATAGGAAAGCTATGCCTTAAGAAGGCTAGCGGCAAGATTTCCTCCTTATTGTCTAGCAACTATACTATTTTAGGCCGGGTTACACGACTAGGAATAGCGTGTCAATGGAATAATCTTCCCTCCCTATTATTTGTTACTATGTTAATATAGGTTCTTTTCTTACTACGTACGGAGAGGAGAAGAGGTAGATAGATCCTAGAGACTATAGAGATCGGGCGAGACTTGCTTCTAGGCTTAGCGTAGGAAGACACTATCTATGCAGCGGCCATAATCTAGTCCTCTTGAAAATCAGAGTTTAGAGAGCGTAGGGATTGAGAGGTACTGTTGCTATTACTAACGGATTAAAAAGGAGGGTATCGAGTAGCGGGTCTGCAGTCACATCATCATGTATGTACGCAATGGTTCTTATGTGCTGGTTGCGATCCAAGATCGCAGTCCGTATTGAATACAGCCGTTACTCTTAAGTGCTGTCTGAATTCTGGCTCCTAGTTCGTGCATCCCGTGTCTTATCGCACGAAAACCTTGTGCACCTTCACGGCAAGCCCGGGTCTCTACTACCCTCCTACCAGCGTCAGACCGTAGCAGAGCGGCTCGGCTATCACAGACAAGCTTGCGTTACTGTCAGTAGGAGAAGCAGATGTTCACATCCGGGTGAACAAGGACTCACAGTACCATCGATGTCCATCTATCCTCGGTGGTATACTGCACGCCAAGTGCATAGATCTGAGCTCCGGCAACCTTAAACGACGCGTAGTTGACGGTTGTGAAGGTCATTTTTGCAAAGCTTGCAGTCATCTCTTGCGAAAGGGCCAACCTGTCGGTGGCATAGCTTGCTATTGTCACCATGTTCAGTGTGGTGAACGTGCACAAGATACCGTAAACGGTATAGAGCGCGGAGACGGCGACAAGGCTCATGTCGGCCACGCAACTCCGGAGGTCTGGATCTGCAATGCCGGTACCGCGATCGTCCACGAGCTCACGATAGAGCGCTTCGTCTACGCTGCAGACACGTGTCAGCACCAAAGCCGCACCGTAGCGCGAAGGCAGTGGCAGTCTTACCAGGTACTGGTTTGCTGCTCGCTTAAGCGATGGAGAAGTTGACAGAAGGCTCGCAATGGCCTCGTCAAGAAGTAGATTTGGGAGATGAGGCTCAGCAGAAAGGGGATTCCGAGGAACATTGTCGACAGGTGTACAAGGATTTTGATGTTGCTGGAAGAGTGGGTGAATCAGAGAGACAAGTGGAGGGTAACACTAACAGTCGAGTGAAGTCGATAGAGGACTATCTGACTTTCGCATCCATTTATGGAGTCAAGAAGTGGGTCTCGGTGACATGGTGTTGGCAGGTTACACCGGTGGATCGAGTGGTCGTCAATGCTGCATCAAGTTCTGCACATCGACAGAACTGTCGCACCTGACAACCTGCAGCCACACGGTACTTTCGTCCGAACCCACTCATTCTCGGTGGATGGAGCCACTCATGCCTGCAGCAGGGGCTAAGGAAGTTCGATCAATTATCCACTTCAATTGAGTGAGGTGACGAGTTCGTTCTGTATGTAGCACTTTGATTGGTGGACATGCTGCGAGGACTGATGCGTTGCGTTACAAAGTCAGCGATGAATAGGTTCGTCGCGCTGCTACAGTGCTACCTCGAATCAAAGGCGCTCTGTCTATTCACCTGGCGGACTGTTCATCACTCGATAAGGCAAGAGACGCACGTGGAATCTGCTCGAGATCTCCAGCCGTGAGGCAGTGAGGAGGCAGCGCTGAAACCAGCATTTTCCTAACAATTGGCTGACGATCGGCCACTGCGCCTAGCATGGCACAGAGTCAACAAGAGCCTATTTTGTGTCCACCTGCTATCCAAGACCGTGATCGATCTGAATCGTCTTGGCTTGTTACCGTGGTAATGCCTAGCTCATGCTAGAAGTCTCCAAACAACCACTTGTCGTCCTCGGCCTTCGTCGTTAGGTCAAGTCGTTCTTCATTGACAGGAAGCCTGCGCGCCGAGAATGATCATACACACCTGATGGCTTCATCATGCACACCAGGCAGCCAAAAAAGCTTGCAGACATCGCCTCCAGCGTACACCACCACGAGCTTCCACCCAGCCGGGCAGACCCAGCAACCGTGCAGTCGGAGACCTGCGCAACCTTCGGACCGCGCTCCCACTTCTGAAGCGCTGACGATCTACGAGATCTCCGTGTTGCGAGGGGGCGACTTTGGGTACAGTGCGCAAGGGATCAAGGATCGGTATGTCGCTCTGTCTTGTCTTCATGTGGGCAAGACAACCCTCAAAGCGGTCATGGATCGATTGGGACGGCCAGCCGGAAGCCTTTACGATCCTATGGTGCGGCCGACGAAAGAGCAGTTGGGCGGCAAGCCAACGTTACGATGTGGTGAGTCACTTCCGAAGCCGTCATTCTCTCCTTCCCAGCTGACATCTTTGAGTCGATGACGCCTACTTTCGTTCTATCCATCTGTCCCTAACAAAAGGCCATCAGATCAGGGAACTACTGGGGATCAGCCGTACCATAGACGTTCGCGACCGCGAAACAATCGAGCTTCACCTGAGCATCCTTCGGGAGTTTGAGTGTATCCCTCCCCAGGCAGTTTTCGAGGTTCGCCGCGATTGCAGTCGCTTCAAGCGTCATGTTGAGAAGTTCAGGCATTACTGGACTGGTCAGCCCATCCAACAGATTATCAATGAGTACGGCGACGATATGTCCATTTTCCTCATGACTTGGCTCGAGAGCCTTGCTGCACACGCCACCGAACCGCACGGAGTCCACGACTTTTCCTTGGCGCTGGACCGTGTATTCGAATGGAGGGAGTACTGTGAGATGGAGATGAAAGATCAGGACTACTCGAACATCATACTGGCTCTGCTGCGCTCCTACATTCACCAGACCTTCTTGCGGCGCCGACACTATCCTCGCCGATGCAGCGCAGAGCGGTATGCCGTCGCCCTGTTCACCAGGTACGCCGAGAGCATCGAGTGCCTGGCTCGACTTTGCCACCCAAACCTTAAAGAAGCCAGCTTTCTCCACAGCTTCGCATACACCAGTACCCGTCTGGATCCTATCGAGCGGGCCATCTTCTTCTATACCTCACTGTTCCTGGCGTTGAAGATGCGATGGGACACCCGTGCTCATCGTCGGCTGATAGAGGCCTACTACACCGGGTTTACGCAGCGTTCGGGGGCGTCCTTGGCTCTTGCCTTCATAACCATGAAGCATGCAACGCTGCTTGGGCTTCAGCACCTTTACGTTGGGACATGCATGCTTGCTCGTATGTATGACTTGGAGGCATGGGAGCTGGCCTGGACTGAGGTCTTGCATCTAATTTCCGACGCGGGAGGTTAGACTGCTGACGCACTTAGGCCTTTCGATGATGAGTGCGCTTTGAAGCCGGCTTAGTCACTGAGAGTTATTATAACGAATCACTCTTGAACGAATGCAGATTGCTGCCCTTTAAGCCTATTAACGTTCTCCCTAGTTCCTCCTATATAGCGGTTCCCTATGACCTAGTCTAATTTAGATATATTACCTTATTCACTTTATTGAATCTAGCTCTCGCAATGTTCTACTCTACTGTAGCCTCCTTTAAAGAAGCCTAACTTCATCTCTAGCTGCTTGTATAGTATTCCTGCATTGCTCTATAGCTAACTACGGACCTAGTAAAGGCTACACTACCGTATCTAGGCTACAGTTAGCTCTGTCGGTTCGACAACTACAATAGATTTCTAGCCGTCGAGCTCGCGGTATTAGTAAGCAAATTGATCTGTCTTAGCTTGTCGTCTACGGCGACTAGTCTACTAGTAAGAGTTCGGACTAGAGGGAATCACTAGCATTCCATTTCTCCGCGAGGGTAAGTAAGCGACTATCGAGTCTCTTTGTTACGGCGATTTCAATTATCAAGGTAGTTAACTTGGAATTGCTAGACCGTACCCCCGTTTGGACCGCACCCCCGTGCCCCGCGTTAGTAGAGCCTAGTATACTAACTACTAAATTAGCTTGTTTATAGAGAATGTATATAGACAAATTTGTTAGTTACATTCTTCGGACGCTACAATACTTATACTATAACGAGGCTATTTGTAGAAAGCGTTGTTCTAGTCTACTAAAAGTACTTGTTTTTAAGTAGGTTTGCTTTGTAGGTATTAAGATTGAAGCCTAATAGCTTTAAACAAAGATTCCTAGGGTTCTTTAGTAATAGAGACTAAGGAGGTACTATTAGCTTACTAGTCAAAGAACGGCCCTATTACTATCGTAGTCTAAGCGACCCTACTTTGTTCTTTTGATTCTAGTAACTTAATTACCTTCGCTTTTGTTAATCTAGAGTCTTTCTCCTACTCTACTTTCCTAAGGCTTCTTTGTTCGCGCCGAATTCCGCTAGAATAAAGTACTTAATTATTGCGATCTAACAAAGTCGTCTCGACGTAGTAGAGCTCGGTTAGTCTTAGTTAGTATTAAGACACGGTGTGGGTATACTTCTCTCTATGTTAGTGAACCTAATAAACCTCTCTAAGTGAATCACTAAGCATTAGTATACAAAGACCTTTTAGTTGAATTGAAACATAAGTTAAACACGAACTACCTATATAGAAATCCATCGCGATATATATAAAGGAGATTCGTGCTTTGTCGTGTGTACTTAGCGTGCTTAGTGTCCTCGGTACGGAGACCGTTCTAATTACCGTAATTACTTGTCTTGGCATTTGGAATCATTGGTCCTTAATGGTTCTTAAGTGCTTAGTAGCTATAGTGCTTCTTGTTCCCTAATTACTTTGTTACGTGATTCGATGTCCGTAACATTAATGCCTACCCTTGTAGTAGCTTCAATTAGGGTCAATTGTTATAGAGTATTTGCTATACTAATAGTAGAAACGACTGCGTCTTAATTTTCGAAAGCTCTTACTATTGTTACGGACCCTTTAGTTCGCCACGAGGAATATCCAATCAAGAGGTCTAGTGGGTGTGCAGACGATCTATACAAGAGTGTAACTTGGGTGTAGTTAACTAAGTTAAGCACGAAGCTCCTATCTAAACGTAATAACTGTCTACTTATCCCCTACCTCTCTAGGTAATAACTAATCGCTCTCTCCGCTCTATCGTACTGATCGCAGTAATCAACTGATCGCTATCGCTTATAATGATCGTTCTTAGTCACATGTATTAGGGTGATCCGTTACGTAATAGATCTTAATATATAGCTCGACCTCTAGTAGAACATCCCTAAAGCTCTATAGGCCTAAATAGTATAGTAGGTATAGAACTAGCGCAAACTCGAGCATAAGTAGCGTTAGAGCAGGAGTAGGAGCATTTATATAAGTCTAAGGTCTAGTTAGTAAGTAGGCGTCTATAAAGTCGGTTACTACTAGGAGTATCTAACACACTACGAGCGTTGTTAGTAGTAAGAGGGGAACAAGAATCTTTAGCTATTTAACATTAAGGACCTATTCCCTAGTGTAGTATAAAGCGCATTACTAATTACTATTTGCAGTTCCTTGTTGCGACCCTATAAGGTAGTGTCACGTAGTAGAGCTCGGTAGGCTTAGATAGTATTAAGACACGGTTAGTATAGGGCGATACTTCTCTCGTTAATAAACTGCTCTACTAGAATCGTTCCTAGGTATACGAAGACCTTTTAGTTAGATTGGAACATAAGTTAAACACGAACTACATATAAAGAAAGCACGCCTACTATATATATAAGAGACTCGTATGTTATAGAGACTGCTCGCTACTCTACCCTACTCTTTTCCGTAGAGCGCTTAAGTAGTAGAGCGAACCTCTACTCTCTACTCTGTCTGCTCTATATAACTAGAGCGATAGAGTAGGAGATTAAAAGGGTCCTAAGATCCCTTTGCTCTATTCCGCTAAGGCTATTCTTCGAGAGAGTAGCGGGCGGAATCCTTCCCGTTACGATGTTCGTAATACCTAGAGAAAAAGAAAGACACCCTATAAGCTATTGTCGATGCTAGACACCGATACAAAAATCTTAAGGGATTAATAGGCGTAGGTGTCTCGTTCGTTCTCGTTATAGAACCTACGGAATCTTAGTAAGTATAGTAGGTCCTTAAGATATCGAAGTTAGGCTTACAAACCTAGCTAGATGTTACGAATATCGTAACGGGAAGGATTCCGCCCGCTACTCTCTCGAAGAATAGCCTTAGCGGAATAGAGTAAAGGGATCTTAGGACCCTTTTAATCTCCTACTCTATCGCTCTAGTTATATAGAGCAGACAGAGTAGAGAGTAGAGGTTCGCTCTACTACTCTAGCGCTCTACGGAAAAGAGTAGGGTAGAGTAGAGAGCAGTCTCTATAATATACGAGTCTCTTATATATATAGTAGGCGTGCTTTCTTTATATGTAGTTCGTGTTTAACTTATGTTGCAATCTAAGTAAAGGTCTTCGTATACCTAGGAACGATTCTAGTAGAGCAGTTTATTAACAAGAGAAGTATCGCCGTATACTAACCGTGTCTTAACACTATCTAAGCCTACCGAGCTCTACTACGTAACACTACCTTATAGGGTCGCAATACTAGACTAAGCTACTCCCTAAAAGCGGCCCTAAGTTCGACTATATAGTTGCCTAATTAAGAGCCGTCTATGTCCTATAACTAGCTAAGGATTACCTCTAACTTTGCTACTAGGTAGTAGAACGTTTTCTAATAGAGCTAGCAGTGCTAATTGCCTTGAGTTCTAGATCGCACGACAATAGAGTAGGGTTAAGTTCTACTACTAGGGTAGGACCTAGTCCTAGTACTAAGGTAGAGTTAAGTCTAGTTTCTGCGTTAGCTAAAGATTACGTTATAGTAGATCCCTACGAGTTAGAATAGAGGAATACATATCTTCCTACACCCGAGGTAGTAATGTAATCTATAGAACTAGGTCGTTATACTAGCTAAGTCCGTAACGTCCCTTACTATATCGCAAGCTACCTTCCGTAGCGAGCTAATCCAGAGGTACCTTCTCTTCTAACCTATCTTAACTCTGTTTATATATTTGTATCCCTTTACTTTCGCGTAGGCTAGTAGGATAGCTATTTCTAAACCTTTGCGACGTACTATAACCTAGTAATACGCTATCGCTATTATACTATTAAACGTCTTCTTATAGCTCTCTTATAGCAGTTTAAGGAGCTACCTATACTCTAGCTCTACTCTGAAGCTCTTATACCTTCTAACACTTGTAGTATAACAATATAGAACTTTATAAACCTTCCTACTACAAAAAGTGCTATTAATAGCCCTAGGGCTGCAGTATATCGACGATCCTTGCAATGTCGCACCCTTATCGGTGTACTTGAGTTAGCGCTACAGCTATCTAAACTAGCGTAAACCTTGAATAACCAAATGCAATGTATTCCAATATTATACGCTAGGACGAAATATCGCAGTAGTTAGACTGCTGTATAGCTGTGCTGAGCGGAATGCGTTACAACTCGACCTATTCTTAGCCATAAGTTCAGTGCGCAACCGGCCTACTATCGAACTTACACGTGAATTTCAGATGCTTCTAACCTAAACAAATTCAAGCTTACGCTACAGCAACGACTTGCGACGTGCTTAGAACCACCCAAGAATTGGTTTGAACCCCACAAGAACTTGTCGTCACATCTCGCGAGTACCGTATAGAGGCTAAATCCAGAGGCTGTGGTGTTTTCGTGGCTCGGCGCGTGTGCAACTTGGTCCCGTGACAGATATCCGTTCGTGGGCCAAGCCGCCGTCCCATGAAACAGGACCGATATCACGTGACTGCTTCCTCTCACATCTTTCGCAGCGGGGCGCATCGCGAAACATCGATCCATCCCTCGAGCGTCCACATCCATACGCCTTGCTCACATCCACGGTTTCTACCGCCAGCGTTACGAACGTCGGTCTTACGTTGCTATTCTTGTCAGGCGTGGAGCATGCGTTCCACAGCATAAAGCCGTCGCCGAGCACTGCGAGATCATGCCAAACAATCTGCGCAACCTGACGCCTTCGCTCCCCTCACCACCATCGAGCGGCCCTTTGCGCCAGGTATTATCGCGATGCTTTCGAGTCTGGTGTGTACAATCAATTGATCAGCACACAGGAGAATAAGCCAGGGATCTCGCGATCAGAAGGCGCCCCCAGGACCCCGAGAAGAGAACAGAAATTTCATCTGCCCAACTTTCACCATATCGAGCCTTCTACCGGGAAGAAGCGTAGGCGCAACGCTGACGAGCAGGCCTCAGAACGGTCACAAGAGCCCTGCCGCAAGCGTAACAAAGAAGAGTTCGAAAGAGGGCAGCAGCAGGATTCAAATTGCCACAAGGAAGGCGCAGAAGAGCAAGACCGCATTCAGTGCTGGGCCAAGACCGGGGAGTGGCCAAAGGCCTTTGGCCAAATGAGCGAACCTGAGAGCGATGGATCAAACAAAAGGCGTCGGTCTAGCACGCCGAGTTATTCGAGCCGAGCAAGAGATGGAAGCGCTCCGCCCCGCCATACGGCTGCGTATGAGGAAGAACTGCAACGCTACGGTATAATGTTCGATGACTTGACCACCAAAGACTTGGTGACTGCCGAGAGTAAGGAGATGTGCCAAGCTTTATTGGGTCTGGACGAGCTCGCTCCAGCCTACAACTGGTGCTCCGAGGAGATGTATATCAAGATATTCCAACGAGCGAGCAAGTGCAATGAAGAAAGGGTTCGCCGCGATCTAACCCCTCACATTGTGCCTTCGGCAGAGCTCTTGTACGTGGTTGACCGAGAGACCACTTTGGAGAACGTCCGGGAGGAGATGTCTGGAGATTGGACAAAGTGCAGTTTGCTCGGCGGTACTCAGCCAAGGCCCGACTATGCGTACGGCTTGTCATTGGCAACTTTTACTGGAGAAGAGCGTGCTAAACTGGAAAACTACACGAATATCAACAACCCCACCAAGTTTACGGAATCCATGTACTTCCCATTCCTCTTGTGCGAGGCAAAATGCGGAAAGAAGAACATCAATGACGCGGACCGACAAAACGTTCATAGCGCCAGCATCGCTGTCAATGCGATCATTCAGCTGTGCCGCACTGCTGGAGAAGATAGCGCTCAAAGCCTTAGCGGCCACATCCTAGTCTTCAGCATTTCCCACGACAATGAGAGGGTCAAGATATACGGTCACTTCCCCATCATCCGAGATGGTCGCACCACGTTTCACCGATATTACGTTCACGACTACAGCCTAGACGGTCACTACGGCAGAGACAGAAACACAGGGTCAAATTTTACTCGAGCTATCTACCGCGATTTCTATCCCTTGCATCTGCAAAGGATACAGCAGGCAGTCGCGCGTCTGCCAGATCCACGGACAATATCCATGGTCTCTGACGTCAGTGTTGGCGAAGGTGAGACGCGAGCGAGCGAACAGTCCTCGCAAGAGATGGACTCATCGCGCAGGCCACCGCTTCGTAGAGCCAAAAGTCGGGGAAGCCAAGGCGAGTTGACCTTGATGAAACAACAGATGGCAAAAATCGAACAAATGTACAAGACTCAACTCGAGCAACAGAAAGAGGAGAGTCAGAAGCAGATCACCCTGCTGGAGAGATTGCTGGATCAGAGGCAAAGTAGATAGACGAATGGTACTCTCGTGGTCGTCCATGCAGCCGCACTTTGCCCCAACTCGCGTAGAGTTGCCGATATAGGTCTCACGTGTCCAGGCGTACTGATACAGTAGAAAGGAGATATGCATACATACTCTAGAGAAGATGTACATGCTCCGCATTGTCGATATGTATGTTGTTGAATCGATATATGGCCGGATGAAAGGACAATGCAATCGCCACTGATTATACCGTGCTCCTATAGCAGTCTGGTTTCTGCATTGCCCATCACCACATCCGCGCTACTGGGGCTCGCCATGGTTCTGACGAGCTTCCACCTTCGTCAACCTGCAGCCAGCCCATGTGTGCTGCTTCAGCCTCTTCCTCTACCGCTCGCGCATCGGCTCCTGCACCATTCTTGTATTTTCGACCACGCTTCTTCTTGCCTATGGTGACTTCATCAGCCGTTAGCGTAGCTGTCATTGCCTGCTTTGCCTTTTTAGCCTTCTTAGCCTTATCCGCAGCTTCTTTGTCGGCCTCTTTCGTAGCACGCTCCAACCGTGCCCTCTCGAGATCCTCGTAGCTCATTACTCTTGCCGTACCTACTATCTTTGATATTGTTGACCGGCGAACTTTGGCCTCGTCGTTCATTTTCGCTAGGAAGTGATTCTGGTCTCGGAGAAGGGTCTGTTTGGCCAAAGAGAGTGTGGTAGCGTTGGTCAGCTTCTGAACGTGTCTCTGTAAGCGCTGCTTATTCACTTCGTCGAGCATATGAGCATCCCTTTTGATCAAGCCGTGCAGCAACGCAACAGCGCCTGCAGACACTGGCGTCACAGGCGTTTGTGGTGACAGTGCTTGATCTTGCGCACAACCAGCCCTCACCTCGATCGTCGTCCCAGCGATCAGCTCAGCTGGAGGTTTCGGCATATCGCTGAGAATTCTTTCTCGGTTCAGGGGGAACAGGCCTGCCGCCGTCCATCCGGCGCGTATATTGCGAGGAGTTAACGCTATCCTCCGGGCCGGGTTATAAAGGTAAGTGAAATGCTCCTTGCCGATTGTTCCAACGCCGCCTCGCTCGAGTCTTTCCACCTGGTGGCTATAGGCGGCCTTCAACGGACCGAACACCGAGACGTCACACGGCTGGAGCTTGTGAGAGGTGTGAGAAGGGAGGCGGCACAGGATGATGTTATTCGCGAAACAGAACTCAAGGATCTCAAGTGTTTCATGTGTTCCAGAGCCATCACAAATGAGGACTCGAGGTCTCCGGTTGGCCCTTTCCTTGGTCTGAGGGTCGAATACAAGCTTTAGCCATTGCAGGCTGAGGTAGGAGTCAGTGTAACCACTGTCGGAATATGCACAATACCACCCTGGAGTGGATTGCGTAGTCCAGTTAGCTCGATGGGTCGATGCAGGCCAGATAATCATAGGATCCAAGGCTTCCCCGCTAGCACTTATGCACTCGACGGCAGTAATTGTTGTTCGCTTGATACGCGCACCTCTGTAGCCTCGATCGTCACCCGTACGGACGAGTACTTTGACAGAATTCAGTTTGGAAAGCATAATGCCAGTCTCATCCATGTAAGCCCCGCATAATGCGCGCCTTCTCTCACGGTCCCTTCCTTACACTGCCACTACACCCCAAATATGGTTTGATAGGCATCGGAGTTTTGTGACCCTACTCGTCAGGCTGAGAGCTTCTGTTCCAGCGCCTGAGACTATGGAAAAGGCGCACGATTGTGATCAGGTAGGCAGAAGCAGTTGGAGCTGTTGTCGGTAGCGCCAATGAACCTATTGCTAGCTCCACGAGTACGCAGTAGATCTCGGTATCGAGTGACGTACTTACGGAGAGATACCTAAAGAGTACTGGCTGTTGACGAGAGCTTCACCAACGAATAGAATAGAGAGTTAGAAGATGTAGTCTGTGAATCTGGCTCGCGACATAGGCTGGCTCGCGATGCAGGGAGGGACGTTACGATGCCGTCTTGCTACATGTGATCACGCTTTCTCGCTGTTCCGTCACACCCTCAGGGTTCGAACCGGACGAGACAATAGCAAGCTCTCCGCGCGACCTGAGCAAGCCGCATGGTCAACAGGCTTAGAAGGGGCAGAACTCGACACGCAGCTGATACACTGGGGACAGCAAGCGAAAAGCAGGAACCAGCTCGGTTCTCCGCTGAAAGCGATAAGAGTAAAGAAAGCTGCGTTGTCGGATGAAACAGAGCAGTTACAGCACAGAAGAAGCACTGCTCGTGCAAGCAGCGGAGTTGGAACGGCAGGCACAGGGGGTTCGGAGGCAGTTGGTAAGGCAAACAGCCGGCATGAGAAAGTTCAAATAGAAGCAGCTGAAGGCGAAGATCAAGTCGGCAGCATTGGGAATAGAATCCGGGAGATCGACACGGAACTACTGGAACAATCGGTTGGTAGTCGTACTACTGGAATCCATCCTGGGGGGCTGACGAGCTTACTGTTCTGCCTATCCGGCCTGCCACTCTGTTCAATGACACGGGTCAAGCTCACTGCTGTCAGCCCCCCCAATTTAGCGTGCAGTCTCGGCGAAGGAATGCTAAGCGCGGCAAACGTGCGTACGCTCCCTGTTCCGCGTAGCCTCCTAAAGTCTTGTCCGAGGAGAGAAATCGTTACGTAGACTCAGGCAGGCCATACATAACCTGGACGTCGTAGTGGTACTCAGCAACTGTGGAATTACACCACAAACACCTTTGACGTACCACAATGCCTCATACACCGACAGTGTCCGGGATGTGCTGGCAGGGTTGTGCTTCAGCAACGGGATCTGTATTCGAATGTCACCGCATGGCTGGCTGAGAGAAGTTACTGCAGGCTGCCGCATCATGAACAACTTAGGCTTCCTAACCGTACTGTCTCCGAGGCCTTTCAACTTTACCATCTACATCTCTCTGACGGTGTCCTCAACCCCTCCCCAACTTCGAGAGTATCTGGTCCATGTGCTTCATTTATGGGTTGCAGACGAAGTAGTAAATGGTTACAAGGGCATCGCCATTGTGGCTTTTACGGTCTCTCCCTACACCAAGTACGAAGCCATGCAGCGGATGTGGATGCGAGCCAGTGAGCACGCCGAGGCCAGTGAGTAACGCAAGCAAGATGCCATTCAGCCCGGCGAAACCACCGAGACCCCGCCGTGGATCCGTTGAACGGGATGGGATCGATATTTGGAGGAATGCAACCGCAGTGACTAGCTAGAAGTCAACGCCGAACTCAGAGGAATCGACGAGAAGGAGACCAGCGAGGAAGGGAGAAAAAGGAGGAGTGGGGGTGTAAGGTGCACCGCGTGGTGTGGAAGACCATGGGTGAATTGGCTGCCATTAGCCAGTCCACCGTCCAACAGACCGGCGTTATGTTGCGGGATGGAAGCCGTACGTAGCGAGGTTGATCACCAGCGATTCACCCCACTGCGGCCGAATCAGGAAGCAGCATCCATCGAGCGTCATTGTCGCCCGTGGCAGCAGATGTTGATGTTTTTGGTTCGTACCCAACGGCCGAATGATCAGCACAGCCCCGTATACCTGTTCAATCGACGGCAGCAGACGACAGCAGACGGCTTTCGAAGCCATGATCGATGCCGTCGGCAAGGAGGTGCGTCATGCGTGAGAAGAGATTGCGGACGAGGAAGAGGAGAAAAAGGGCGAAAACAGCAGCACCAGCGACGAAGGCTAAGACACCCGGAGTGACCATCATCGTTACAGCCAGGAGACCGAGGCTCTGCGACACCAATTGCGAGCCGTTGATCGCGCATTTTTGGCATTTTGAATTGAATTGATGAATCAGACCATCCACAACCAAGAGGACGACATGGCCATGCTGTACGTGACAGCCGTGTTGGAGGTACACGTCCAACATGGATTCGACGATCCTGAGTGGTATCCACCCATTTTGTGGTCCATCATTAAAGTGGCCCGGTTCCTGATCATTCAGCAGGCGGAAGAGATGATCCGATCTACGGAAGATGATGAGCAGTACAGCCTATGTGCGAGCGCTGTGGATTTTGATTCCGACAGCGACAGCGGGTACCTCAGTCCGGAGCAGAGTCCAGTTCGCCGTCCGCGCCGTCAGACCCGAGATTCTGGTTATGAAGCCCACCACCAGTTTCGGTTGGGTCCAGCAGATGGTGCGCACGTTCATGAGAAAGCATACCTGATGAGCGCGAGGAACGTCGTATGAGAAGTGAAGCGGTGTACCGGATTCAAACTGCATGAGTCCTACTAGACTCTAGATTGTGCAACCCCTCGCGCTTTTGAGCAAGTCACTTGAGCCTTTGATCGCCATCATGAGTCCAGGGCAGAATTCCGCTTAACAAAGGTCACATCGAACAGGTTGCCATCGCTGCATTATTTTTGGTGTATGTTGTTCCCATTGTGATCTCCCTCATATAGTTCGGACACATAACAGCGTCACAGATCAATGTGGTAGGTACCGGCGTCGTGACCGACTGGCACATACACGTGTCTCGGGTAAGTGTACACGACCCAAGGGGCGGAATGCAAGGCGGCATGCAGGTGTCTTGAGCTGTCAGTGTCGTTATGATCGTTAGTATGTACGTGGTTATGATCGTAGCGGGGAACGTGGCCGTTGAGGTCCCTTCGGAGCTGATCGTCGCTGTTTTCGGAGTGTCCGAGATTCGACTATCGTCTGATACAGTCTCCGAGCAAATTGAAGCTTCTACTAACAGACTGATCAACATCCCGCCAGGGTTGGCTTGTTGGGCTGACATAGTAAGCAAAACGCGTCAAGACTCTTATGGATTGATTATAGCGCACCTGTAGTCGTTTCTACAGGAACTTCTCCTTGCGCAGATGCTAAGGCATCGACAAGAGTGGATTGCGTCTCCTTCGTTGATACCGGAGCTGGAAGTGATGATAGGCTCGTCGCCTCGTCGAAGAGACTTGCGATGATCTCTCCAGGGTTGCGCGACGCTGAAGCATCATCCCTCACATCAAGTACCGTACGCTCCTCCACCAATTCGGGATGTTTTCCGGTACAAGTAGAGGCTAGTATTAGAAGCATACGAGTGTAATACCATAGAGTGAATGCCATGTCGTGGTGAGAAGATTATTGAGTTCACAAACCGAGTGAGCGATAAGAATTTCGGTCTCGACTCGTTGGAGGTAGGAGATCAAATTATGGACGTGAGAACTTATACTCTTAGGTGGAACATCGATACCACCGAATCTAACAATAGCAGTCGTCGTCACAAGCTGCATACTTGCAAAGGATGCCTGCTCCGCTTAGTAGACAGAATCTATGCAACTACCTTCAGCGCTGAAATGAATGCGGACCGAGCAGCCTTTGCATAGACTCAAGCCGAGACCTCTTCGTGTACACTAAGGAGTCACAAGAGTGCTCTATTTACTCAGGCATTCCACGTGGCTGTACAACTTACTATGCAATCGCGCAGGCACCATTATTACTTTCAAGTCATCCGAGGCATGACTGTTCGTAGACGAGTACGCCACTGCGTCACGTAGTCTGTGGTACCATCAGTGTACAGTCGTCCACGGTCGACAGGCAGGATCCCACGTCTTTCGATCCGCTCGTTGGTAGGGTTGAGCAGCAGTTTGTTCGCTATATATATAAGTTCACTGCTGACGGCCTAAAATATCCATGATCGAGGCGCGATTAATCACGACATAGAACCTGTATCACGTTCCTTCAGTGCTAATGGTGCAACCGCATTGTTGCGTTCGTATCCTCTGCTTAGACGCGCGTCTTGCTCATCCGCGATGCGTTGTTTGCAACAAATACTCCCCGATTCTCTGTTGCTTTGGCTTGTCTAGCACGGCGCTGTACGGAGGACCTAGAACCGCCAAGACACGGGTGTCACATCTGGCGTTTGTGTCTTGGCAAAAGATAGATGACTTGTTGCTTGCAGACTCACCGCACTTCTCAGTAGCATACAGTACTATTACGCTACAACATTACGTAGCCCAAACAGGCCTCGGAATTGCTCGGGCGTCTAGTGAGGGTACGCGAGCTCATGCCCCAGTGGTCTCGTCTTATGGATATCTCTGCCGTTCCGTGGAACATTGAATCGCCATTGGACGAAATCGTCGTAGCTCTTCCGAGACACTTTGACCCGTTCCCGCATGAGGTGGTCCTGTGGCCAGCACCATGTCACCACTGTGCGACATCTTACAAGTGGCGCCCCGGTCGCAAATGCCTCTCTGGAAGGAAGGACATGGCTTCGACTGCTTGCCGGATGGATCATAGTTCGTGTATCCAGGGAGTGTTCGATTTGCGGCCTTGCACCGGTTGCCGAATCGACAATGACCACGAGCGAAATGAGGAAATGGATTGTTTGCGTCCGCAATCTTGCATCAAGGTGACTCGCCGTGGGCAGAGTAACCTTGATGTTCGTACCAAAGATACGCAATGTGAAACGTCGCGAAGGGCGAAGGGAGATGCGCTACCTGTATAATGAACCGCGAGCGAAGGTCGGTATCCTGTCAGTACATGACACGGCACGTCCTGATCTACATGCTGAAAGATCCCTGCACCATGTAGCTAGAGAGCCGATTACGCCACAGTTCCAGCGGACGGCAAAATACGTGTCATGCAGAGCGTCTCACATTCTGTGCAGCAGTCCGAGACAGGATTGCTGAGAGGACTCGTGGCACAACGACCCAGCGTAGTGGATATAAGCCTACCAAATGATGTGGAGTGAATCTTGTTCGGTGACACTCAAGAGCGCAGACTAGAGGGAAGGGCGACAGGGGTCACGCTAGTACGTATATGCTGTGCGACCATTTGCGGTGTTCTGTGCAAGACAGTGAGGGCGGACAACATTGCTCCCGGCTGCATACTCTTTGCAGCACGCTGAACCAAGCATCGTGCCTTCATCCAGTACTGGAACGAAAGCCAGAATACTGTGAATGAAGACTGGCAGAACTGCTGACGTGTCGAGAAGGGCGCTCACGTCCTGTTGTGCCTGCTTACCGTCAGGTTCAGTCCATCTGGAGCAGAGCAGAACGAGAAGCGTGAATATGTGTATCGTCAGGTATGAGCATGAGTACCAGCTCACTTTGCTTGCTGGATGTTCTGAAGTCCGTTTGCAAGGAGCGAAGTTCGCCCTAGACTGCCGCACGCCATTAGCGCACAACGCTTGCGCATGCAAGCGCAAGTGTCCAAGACGTTAATCGAGGGATATGTTTGTACGAGTTCTGCCGGCGCTTTCACATGCTCCCGCGCAACAGTCGACCGAATACCACATTAGCGGAGGGGCGGCAGAGGTGATTGACGTGTGTTTGTAGCACCATCGACAGCTGATCATTAAGCGGGCAGGGTTTCCCACGCGATCTCCAACCCTTCTGATTCTCGCATCGACGTCGCAGACACTGCAAATCATATCCAATTGTCCTGACTCTGCACCTGTTTCATCGATGGGAATATGCCGCGATAACACTGCTTATTCTAGAAAATGAACGTGGACTTTGCAATGCCACGCATACCAGGACGACACAGGCAAAGAGGTGGACCTCAAAGATGTGACAATCTTCTACAGTAAGTTGACCACAGTCGTAGCGATAATCTCGATGTCACGAGTCGCTGTGTGGAACTGGTTAGAATAGGCATGAATTATCGGGTGTAGCATATAACAAGCTTCCCAAGATGCAAGTACGTCTGTAGCGGAGATGAACGTGCCACCCAGCAGAATGCTCGTCGCTTTTTGCCGTTATTGTAGCTGACAGTATTCACTCGAGCGGCAAAAGGATGCGGCACCTGGTACTGGACCTCATATGAGCTCCTGGTCCTCATGAAGCTGAGCTTCGTGAGGGTTTTCCACCGTCGTCGAAGTTCAGGAATCTGATCAGCCGTTGAAGCTTCTTAGGCATTCCATCATCTACTGTCCAAGGATGGCAGAGCATCATTTTGGTCTGTCAGATTTTTACACTCCTCCGCATCAGCGCGATGGTGCGGAGAGCGCGAGGCGAATTCCATGTCATCTCTTTATAGGGACTGGCACTTGTTCCTTTGGAGCAGCGTGCCGTTTCTCCCATGACCTCAGCCTTCGCCAACAACCACCAGTGGCACATACGCCATGTTTTCGATGGGAAGACGGGCAGTTGCAAGTATGGGCGACGATGCGCTTATCTGCACCGCGAACTCCCGCCACGCCTCGCCATCGATGACGGGTTATACGCAAACATATGTGTCTTCAAAAGAGCCGGGCCCATGAACGATGGGCCGAATACAGGCCCGGTTCTACCGAATGTCCGTGAGCTTGGTGGCTACAGCTGGGTGCGGACACAGCGACCGACCATAATCGTCCCAGGTAGGTCGCGACCGAGGCATTTAATCCACATTAACCCGCTGAGTACTACAAGGAAGGATCCCTCGTTTGCATACTCCTCACCTACCCTTGGACCTTCTTCCGGACCCGGTGGTATTCAAGAACGACTTGAAGATGGTAGAGTGCACCCAAGTGTATCCATTTCGGTTTGAGCCTTTGGTCCTAGCATGCAAAGTCAATAACCCTTGTTTCGCCGTCACAGATGCAGATGTTATCTCTGGTGTCAACAATCTCCGCCTGGTCATGGACTTTGCGTTCGGCACGGCGTACAAGAGTTTCCGCATCGACCTGGAGGCGCGGGGCCAGACACTGTTCATGACACGGTGGGAAAGCGATCCCTCAAGCCTGGCTCGAACCTCTCGATGTCTCAAGAGTCTTGATATCAGGAGCAAGATACTCAAAATCAAAAAAGAGATGACATCGAGATGGAGGACTCTGCTACGGCTTATATCCTGGACCTTCCGCCGGAATTGGTAGTTGACATCCTTACTACACTGGACAAATCTGGCCAGAAGCGATTCCGCCTCGTGTCGAAGGGCTGCGCGACTCTGACTGCGCCCCTTCTGTTCGAACACATCTGCTTTGATTTCGACATCGGTGGTACCAATGGCCTTGTAGCTATTTCCCGCCAGCCAGAGCTATGCCAGCACGTACACACGCTTGAGTTACGACGGAGGGATGGTCTGCGATCCTTCGATGATACCGACGCCTGGAGAGCCGCCACTGTCTACGAATACGCATTTGATACCCCCGAGGATGGAGATGTGGAAATACCCGCTGGTGCTATGACTCACGACGAGTGGGTCATGCTCCCTAATGAAGCGGTCCAGAAGCTATACGACGCCTACGAGAGCGACCGACAGGCTGTTGTGGGATATACTTCTCGGCTCTGCTGTGCTCTATCCGCCATTGTATACGACATACACGACCAGACCAGACTGATGTTGTCATCTCTGGTGCGCATGAAACTCTAGCCGACTTCGGCCGTGCAATTACTCGGCTATCATCTGCTTCACACGTCGTCCACAGCTCCAGGTACATGGATGATGACTGGGGCTTGCGCTGGCGCAATGTTCAGTTTCACCACTTTGGAATTATGGAGGGCAGCACTGGGGCCGACGAGGATGTCGATAACATACAATTGTTCGCAGCCCTGCATTCCATAATGCTCTCGACCGACACGGTCACTTCAGTTCAGCTCCGCACTTGTGGTCATGCCTTCTGGAGCGCCGCTCATCTACGACGTCTGCTCGACTGGAGCGAGCGCGCTGGGTTGCGCTGGGATCCGGTGGATGAAGGACTGGACCAGTGGATCGATGCCATTGGCGGACCTCTCAGAGCTTGTCAGCATATCGAGGCTGGCACTCGACATCTCGTTCGGATAGGGAGCGCCTTCTCCCGCCTTGCCACTCCGGAATGTTCGGTAGACACCGTCGGTGCCGATGGTTCGGGTGAACTGGCCACCATCGCCGCGGCACTTTCAAATATGCTTCAGCAGGCGACGAACCTACAGTCGCTCCAGCTGTCTTTTTGTGAGCTCGCATGGTATCACTCGCTCCAGCGCCCGGGCTACTCTGACGGACACTCGAGCAGTAGTCCTTCTACAGGAGCCTGGCTTTCGCCACTGTTGTCGGCTTCTGCGCACTTGTTTGCGGGAATCATTCGATCCCAAGCGTCAGGGAGGCTACGGAGATTGGAACTCACTCTGACCACGATCGAAACTCACCTATCCTCTCTCCTACGCCGACTCCCGTTACTCCGCCATCTCGCACTCCGGCGTGTCGCCATCTTGCCTCGCCAGGGTCACAGGGAAAGCCTTTTCCAGAAGTTACCCGACACCTTCGGCTGGAAAGCATTGAGCTCCTATCGCTTGAGGATGTCCCCGACGGCTATCCTCGACTGCTTCTGGAGCCCACAGCGTCAACGTGGACTAATCCTGGGCCGGAAAGTCGCTGCTATACATGCTACGAGGATGCTGCTGTCCGTTTCCCTCTTCGCCAATCGACACTGCTTCCACCTCTTTGTCCGGAAGATTTTGTCCGTCAGCACCGTCAAGAGTGTTGTTCTGGACAGGAAGAAGATGATATAGCGGGACGCACTCGTACAGCGCAGAAGTGGATCCCCAAAGAGTGAGACGCAAAAGAATGCACGGGTATCAGGATAGGGATGGGAAGATGTGTCGATCAAGGAAGCAACCTACGTGTGTCAACGTTGACAGTCCAGAGAGAAGGGCCCGACAAGCCCCTCGTCTCCTATGTAACCGAATCCGATCTCGAAGAAAGAGGTCGTCAAGGTATCCCAAGCTCGGTCCTCCAAAGCCATCCAGCGAGGCAGTGTCATAATATTACACCGGACATTGCAGTCTCCCGCAGTCTCCTTGAGGCAAGCGACCAAGCAGAGTCAGACCAGTTACTTTAGGCGCTTGCGAACCACATCGCCGAGCTGTCGGCCGTCTATGAGCGGCTACTCAGGTATTGCGCGCGTACCTGCACAGACCCCCTTCCGCCCAACTGTTGCTCCTTTGGAACGCGTCGCATTCCACGAAATGTATAAGTACTCTCGTTCGCCTTTGTGTACCTTGGGGTCTGGGTCGTGACAAATTCGGCTGTGATGGCGTCGGCGGCAAGAGGCAAGGGCAGACCGACGCAGGCATGGAATGCTCTGTCGGACCGCGACATCGACCGTAAGCTCACTGCCTTGGGCCTCCACTGGAACAAAGCTGCGGGAGCCATCATCTACATCGCATGCCGATACGCCCTCCAGACGAAGGGTGAGAGGGTATCAAGACATCTGGGCAAGAAGCACGAGGTGCCCGTACTAGCAAGAAGGGGTCTAAGAGCATCCATGAAACACCTGAGCCTTCCAGACCCGAGCCAACTGGCTCTCCCACCCGATCCTTCCGCGCCTCATCCACATCTCGCACTCCACACTGGCGGCGCTTGTAGGCATTGCGAATCTCGCTCTACGAGTCTCAAACTCGTACGTCGGCACTTGTCAAAGACCCACCGTTGCAAGAGCAATCGCAAGCACTGGCTCCTCGATGATCTGAATACCGGTCTACAGTTACAGACCTGGACGTCAAATGGAGAGCAGGGCTACTGGATTGTGCAAGGGATGGAGAGCTCAGCTAATGCGACGGCGGACTTAGAAAGCTCCCCGTGTCGTCGGCAACAGGTCGCCGCGTTGCATGAGGAGGAGAGGCAGCGTCTCCACGAGCGACTTCACACTCAGTCTACAACGGACACCGGGATTGACGATCTGGCCTTGCAAGCAACTGGATGCGTCGTACCATGTGGGCGGACACTTTCGCAGGCGTGGATCGTCGCCTGCTGCAATCCCTTAGCCAAAGCCCCGCTTGGGATGGCCAACGCGTCGAGCTCGGTCATTATCGAGCGAACCTTCTCCACAGCTCCGCGGACGACGAACGTCGGCTATCTGGGATTGGCCGGGCTGTCGACCATTTCTTCGACCGATGCGAGGATACAGCGTGGCATACCGACCATTCCGTGAGATGCTGGCTCAGAAGCCACATCCCCAAACGCCCGTACAAAGCGCCATTAGAACTGCCGGGGCGACGCACCACTACGATAAAATATCGTTCGCTCTGGAGATGCTTCCTCTGTTTTGTCATTCCATTATACCGGCTCGATAGTGCCGCCTGCGGCGCCACTTTCCGACGACGGCTCTCAGAGAAGCGGAAGCAGGCTATCGGATTGATATGGACTGCCACCCACCCGGAGACTTCTGGTGTTGCCAAGTTATGGTCCGCCGATCAGCTGCACAGTCTTGACGGTGACGAATTTGAAGTCGCGCGTGATGCCCCTACCAAGAACGATACGGCGGCTTGCGCAGAGAGAGATCCACCACTGCGCCGGGGTGGCGAGCATGTTCATGTGCCATCTGCCGACCATGATCATGCCATCAGCTCTGAAAGTGAATACGAGGATTCTGAGCTAGACGATGATGGCGTGACTGACAGTAGCGGTGAAGTAAGCTCACTTGACGAGGAAGGACTGGGCTCGTCATTGAGGGATGGCAGCAGAAGCGGAGGTACGTCTTGGGAGGTCGACGGTACTCTTGTGACGACTTGCGGAGGCTGACACGAACCTTTACAGGTCAATATGACTCGCCTATCACTAGAAAGAGTGGCAGAGGCTGTCGGGCAACTGTCGGTGTTTCTATGCACAGAGCCTCACGTAGACGGCAGAGCGAATTCACATTACTTGTATGCTTCAGCGGCATACTCGGCTTCTCAACGTCCGGATCGAACTTCGAGCGACCGCGCAACTACACGCCCAAGCTTTCTGGACTGATCTTTTAAGATTAGATGTTTGTTAATGAACGTTCCGACCCTTGAAAGTGCAACCGTCGTTTGCGCATTTTATGTCAAACAGCGAGCCGTGCAAAGTCTATAATGTCCCCGGTGCGTGCCCCGCAACTGTCGAGAGTTCTATTACATATTAGTAAACATACTACGTGTGTAGTATAATAATACTCACTATCTATGTTTTGCGTAATAGTTAGGCAACTAGGCTTCGCTTTTGACAGCCGTGCTAATGCAAGATGCCCTTCGTTTGGTGTTGCGTTAAGCGCTAAGCGCCGTATGCGCTAGTATAGATTCTAGACCTCCGCTAGATTTCAGTGAAATGCACCCTTCGTTGCGATTTCCTCGGTAGGGTAGCTCTAGAAGCCTAGATCCATACTAAAGGTTGGGAGCCTAGAGGGTCACGAAAGTCCGGCCCTAACGATAGCTAAGACAACTTCGGACCCTTAGAGGAACTAGATTACGTCTTCTAGCGCTTCTAGCATAACCGGATATCGGTACACGGGAGAGCTCTTTCGCAAATTCGGCGTGTTTAGGTGCCTTACTAAGTGGAGCACTAGTACGCTAACGCTAGAAGGATCGTTAGGATGAGGCGCGCTCGAGCTATTGCAACCTAGTATATGTCTTCTACCCTTCTTATCGCTCTCCTCTACTTTTGCCGTGCGCGTAGGCTTGTTATAGTAGGTGAAGGCGCTAGCTTCCCTAATCCTCGTCCTATCTACGTTTATAGTACTAAGTAGCAACCCGTTCGTGTACGTACTCTACCGAGCTCTAGTAGCAAGAATAGCTCGACTTCCGCTTGGCTATACAAAACTAGCGCGATTGTTAGTAGTATGTAATATCGAACAAGCTATAAGCGTACGATGTACAACACTACTAGCGCACTCCTTACTACTGCGCGGGAACGTCGGATCGTTACTAGCCTCTAGTCGAGGGCACTAAAAGGCCGCACGACGCTAGACAAAAAGCGGCGGGATCGTACCGTAAGGGCGTGCGGAGTACCCTCTTATATAGGTACCTCTTTGTCTGAAACCTATCTACCTTAAGAATGTAGCTAGGATCTCGGTCCGATCGGCTATATACGCCCTACTTGCGTAGACTCCTATAGCGCCGTCGACAAACGCTACGAGTACAATACCCTATTAGCATGTAATAATGTCGGACGTAGTCGCATTACTAAACTTGCTTTCTAAGCTATACTAAGTCAAGA
>JAWDJV010009382.1:93723-123716 GCA_033119285.1 Teratosphaeriaceae sp. CCFEE 6253
ACCTCTTATCTTAGTGGATTTTGAGCTGCAGCCAAACGCGTGTTAGTTGTCTATAACCGCCTTTTGTCTAATAGCCTATAGCGGAGGTAACAATCGAGACTAGGGATAGACTAGGGCTTTAACTACTTGTCAACGCGTACGTACTTAGTGTGATTGTGTAGTAGTAACAGGCTTTTGTTTGGAATATATAAGAGTGTACTTCCTACGGGCTTATAGTAGGTTAACGAAACCTAAGAAGCGGTTATTCGGCCGCCCCCCTACGCCCGCTACCTCTATACTATACCCGGCTGCTAGCCGCTTATATAGAATCACACGATATGTATATACATACTGTCGACAATCACGGAGATTGCTATAATAATAGTGATTGCTAGTCGGAAATTAGGAGGCTAGTACAACAGACAATGCCAATCTAGTTAGCCGCCCGTTAACGGCTAGGTTTGTACGTAGTATAACTATCCTTAGTAGAAAGACAGAATAGATATTATAACCTATAAACTTCTTAAACAAATTGCGGTAGGTGAATCAGTATATAAGAGTATCCTATATTGTTATAGACACTATCTTACACGGTTCGGAATTATGCCTACTAGTTTCCCTTACCCTATTAGTATCTGTACTGCACAGTTCCTTAGTAATGTTGTGAAACAGTATCCTCTTTATTATATTACGTCTCCGCGGTAATCAATTGTCGAATTATACTAACTATAAGAATCCTGTCGTTAAATCGAAGCCGCGTAGTCCGGGAGATAAAGCCGAAAGAATATGTGTCCGAATGTCGTAATAGAGCCGGTATAGTATCCTATACAGTACAGCTAAGGAATGTCTTATATAAGTGTTAGACCCCTCGTTAATCGCTACTAGTAGGCTCTATTAGGCCTAGGCATCTCTATAATATAGACGTGCCCTAATACGCGCTAGATGGAACTGTATATACATCTCGCAACAGTAACACGACGGTTTACTGCAACTAGTATAGTAATAGCCTCTAGTAAAGCTAAGATTGTCGAGATAGAAGTACTCTAGCATCAAGATTTCCGCGTGTACGATTGGGACGAACTTATAGTGCCTATGTTTCTTAAGGAATCCGGCAATGCTTATAGCGCTAGCTACACCGAGTCTTATTACCCCGAGCTGTCGTTCTAGGAGAACATTAGGTCTTTCTCCGCGAAGATATAGTACTTCCTTACTTCGTATAGTAGTAAGTATAGATCGTTAAGGTCGACGCGGCTCTGCCGACATCGTGCGTCGTATTCCCTATAGTTTATTGTCAAGACTACCCGGATATAGACTACTATCGATAGGATGTAGAGGAAGGCGAGGAATAGTTGTAGGGATCGTGTTACGGTATAGAACGAGGGGACTACTAGTCTAGGTACCGAGTCTATAACGACGGCTCTAACAGTTAGCCGTCGACTAGTCCGGATCTTGTACGCTCGTAGGAGACGGCAGCCATATACTGCACCGTAGCCGCCGAACAGGTAAAGTAGTACCTTTAGTGCCGGGTTAAATAATAGCTTTTCATCTAGTGTAGTTAAGGCATCTAGCGCGTTGCCAATTTGTCGATCGTATAACGTAGGGTATTCTAGTAGTAGTAGCGAGGCGTCGGGGTAGAGAGACTCGTAGCCCTAGACGTAGTATTGGATCTGTTTACCGGTCGAGTAAGGCTAGAGGCCGAGAACAATTGTCTCTAGAGGCAACGAAATAGTTCTAGGTAACTATAGTAGTAGCTTTCTATGCGACGGAGATCTTAGGCTTAGGCCTAGTAATGATTCTACTATTATACGGCGATAGACACTACAATTTAAACGTAGAGCCTTTTCTTCGTCGTGGGAACCTATTGTAAATAGGTAAGATTGTAGGGTGTAGGGAAGATCTAGGTGTCGGATTCAGACTTTAAAAGCATTGATAGCGCCTAGTGACCGGGGTACAAACACTTATAGACGTCTTCGTGTAACGGCGATGTTGACCTATAGGGAAGGATAGCTATCCTAGTCGAAGTTGGGACCGTACCGTCAATAAGAGCGACGGCGGGCTAGATTGATCGATACTAGGCGTCGGTTAAGTCAAGCCCGTAGATGTTTCACGACATGAAGATAATTATACGAGATCTTATTTGCGGGGTGTAATCTACGCACGTCCGTTACTAACTAGAAGCCTAAAAAGAACTGCTCGTCGATTGCACGACTACTATCGATACGGCGTGCGACCTATCAAAATCGTGATATCGTTTATACTGACCCCTACTGTATCCTTACTATATAAGTCTCCGAAAGCTAAAGAGTTAGGAAGGTATAGTTAGGCGGATGCGGTCTTCTATCGAGAGTTTCCCTATACATTCCTATAGCCTTGTACTCGTTAGAATTTCTAGGGCAAGCGTCGCGGCTTATCGTAGTTTTGTTCTAAGGTACGACTATTTGTAGTATACGCTATACACGCTATTATCAACGCCCACGCTAGGAATTAATAAGAATCAAGGAGGCTCTATATTAATGTAAGCTTTCTATAGAATGTCTAGATTAGCTATCTAGGGTCCGATTATACTTAGCGATACTATATAACATGACACCTACATAAAATATATCCGAATCGAGGTAGGGTTACTATAGGAAGTAATAGAGCCGATCTTTATAATGAGTACAACAAGTACAAGATCCGTGATCTAGGCAGTTATATAGCTAGTAGAGTAGGCGAAGAAGCCAAACTACTATCCCTTGCCGTTAACGGACTAGCACTAGCATGCTAGAGCGAATCCAGTCGAGACAATATACACCGTATTGTCCTCTACAACGAAAACATTCTAGGCCGTCACGGTGCAGTAAGTAATTGCGAAGTATGTTACTAATACGTCCTTAGCCCGATGTACTCTATAGAACGGGTTAGGACGCCTTATACTAAGTGGACCTTTCTAGCTTCTTTAGCAAGTAATAAGGTTAAGTTAGCTACAACTATAAACCGGAAGACCGGTCTACGAACTTATTTAACTTGCATAATCTTATAGAGTAGTCCCCTAACGTCGACTGGAATTAGTCAATAACGAGTCTTGCCCCCTATCCCCCTACGTACCGTAGCATGTCTGCCAATATATACTCTTCGGCTCTCTACACCGCGAAGTCCTATACTCTGTAGCCTATTCGGTAGGGACTTAGCAATAGTTATTGACTATCGATAAACGGTAAAGGGACGCTAATTAGAGCATTTAGGTATGCCTTCTAGACTTTCTATAATTCTATATACTAATCTAAAGAGCTAGCTCGTCGACTATCGTCCGTGTTAGTTCAGCTAGTCGAGTGCTCGAGCTTTGTCTACTACTCGATCCGTCTCTATTTACGGCTACCTTACGGGATTTTGTATATTGACCCTTACCCTACGCGGCGAGTCCATTAAGATTGGGCCGGGAGCGAACAAGGGCAACGGCGCCGCATCCCTTAGTACTTTCGATCTACGCGGCCTAAAGATGCATCCCTCTCTCCTATACGTCTATACTAAGCTTATTAACAACCAACGGGGAACGCAGCTAGTCTCCAAGCATGCCTAGTTAATCCCTAGCCTCCACCGGCTTAAATTTGCGGTAGGATCCGATAATTAAGCACCTAGGAGCTACTGTAACTAGTTGTAGCGCTACGAGGATCTCTTCCCGTCTACTATTTCGGCTTAACCTAGCAGAAAAGAAAGGCATTAGGGATGCATGTGCCTAGGATAGGGTTCAAATGCCCCGCGCGTGTAACGTCGATCGCAATGCCCTACCTCTAGTCTACTAGTGCTGCCGTAGTATCTTTATGTCAACACTAACCGCTAGAAACTAACAAAGACTAGTTTTAAGCCGTTCGTATAGGAGCTTTAACATGTTCTACTCTTAGCCCCCGGATGCTATGAAACTCTACATTCGAACGATTCCACGTAGTCGAAAGTACCGTGAACTTCTTCTATAATATCCGGCCGGCGTCTTATATGTTAAGATCTATCACGTGACGGATCACCCTAATACATGTGACCAAGAACGATCATTATGAGCGATGGCGATCAGTTGATTACTGCGATCAGTACGATGGAGCGGAGAGAGCGATCAGTCATTGCCTAGAGAGGTAGGGGATAAGTAGACAGTCATTACGTTTAGATAGGAGCTTCGTGCTCAACTTAGTCAACCACACCCAAGTTACACTCTTGTACAGATCGTCTGCACACCCACCAGACCTCTTGATTGGATATTCCTCGTGACGAACTGAAGGGTCCGTAACACTTTGAGCACCACCCTGAGGACCAGTCAATGTCAGCCAATCGCGCCGGCTCTACGACAAGGCCACCACCAAGGTCAGGCGTATCAGAGCAACTAGACGCGATGTCGATAACCAGCGAAGGACAACAACGACGGCCAGTGGCTACAGGGAGCACCAGTTCGACTGCTACCTTCGTGCCCAGTGCCAAGCCACCTAAGGTATCCACACCGGAGACGTTCGATGGGAACCAGGGAAGGTTGGAAGAATTTCAGATGCAGCTCAAGCTGTATATCCTCTTCAACCGGGCACAGTTCGCCAGCGAAGCCGAGAAAGTACTGTACGCGTACTCGTTCTTGCGAGGACGCGCAGCACGAGGGCTTCGTCCTTACCTGAAGGATTGGATGGATTGCCAGAACGGCGAAAGAACACCAAGGACAGAGACCAGGCTCATGTTCCACGACTACGAGCAATTCGAGATCAAGCTCGAAGAACTGTATGGGATCCCGAACGAAGAGACCCATGCCGATCGACATATCCGACGCCTTCGCCAAACAACCTCTGTCGCCAACTACGCCTCGGAGTTCCAAGGATATGCCGCCGACCTGGAATGGAATGACGCCGCGTTCAGATCGCAATTTTACTTGGGTCTCAAGGACGCTGTCAAAATGGAGCTGTCTCGCGGGCGAGGCAGTACCAACATGGCGACCATGGTGAAATCCGCCAAAGAGATCGACGAGAGGCTACAGGAGTTGAGAAGCGACCGTCTCATGTATGCCGACCCAGCCGTAGGGCGCAGCTTTGCGCGAAAGGATTGCTATGGTCCGGAACCTATGGAACTGGACGCCATAACCAAGGGCTTGCAGAAGCCAAGTGGCGGAAACCGAAAGGTTCGATGCTATAGGTGCCAGCGTATGGGCCACATAGCGAGAGACTGCAACAAGGTCAGCCGGGACTCAGTCCAGGGGAACGAACTCAACAGCATGGAAACAAGTTACGACACGTGCGCTAAGTTCCTGGGGCGACCTGCGAGCAGGGACGATGACGGGATCGTCAGAACGCTGCCAAACGAGCAGTGTTCGGAGTAGAACCACCAGCGGGGTTACCGGTGGAAGGACGAAGGGAAGGAGGTCCTTGCACCCAGAAGTCGGAAGTGAAGTCGACACCCTGAAGGTTCATCAGTGGAAGGGGACAAGCCAAAGTCTGTGGACGGAGGATCAAGGTTCAGAAGCTCCGATAGCTCCTGCTCCTCGATGCTGTGCTCCTCCGCAGCAATTGCGTCGGCCTCGCGACGCTCCAACAAGTCCATCTCCTTACGGACGCGCAACTCCTTTGCGAAGGCCGCGTTCCTGGCCTCGCGGGCTCTGTCCTCCGTGTCCTGTGCGAGACGCTGTTCCGTGTGGGCAGCCTCCAAGTCCCTGAGCAGACGGTCCCTCCGTTCTCTCAGGCGGTCCCATTCGGAACGAGTAACCTGAAGATCACAGCGACGACACCGACGCACGCACTCACTGCATTTCCCAGAGCGCACATGGACCTTGCACACCTTCCTTTGCGACACACAATATTGGCAAGGCTTGACCATTGTTGTTCCCTTGCGCTCAATTTCTTCTGCGAGGTTGCGACGACGGATGGTGGTAGCAGACATGATGAGTCTTGATCAGACGCGTGGCAAGTTGCGGGTATCAGTATAAGCTTCGGGGCGAAGCTATGCTAGAGAGGGGATAGTGTTACGATCACCATCATGTAACGAGCGAGCGATCACCCGGTCACGTTCCAAGCGGTCACCAGGCTTGGCAGCGACCGTGAGCGATCACTACTACTATACGAGTTACCGCGTCGACTAGCGCGTCGAGCACCCTAGTGTAGCTCGACGACCCTTAGGTATATAGTAGACAGTCCTTATATAGTTAGGAGCCTCGTGCTCAACTTAGTTAACTAAACCTAAGTTACACTCTTATATAGATCGTCTACACACCTACTAGACCTCTTAATTGGATATTCCTCGTGACAAATTAAAGGGTCCGTAACATATATCTGTTCTAGGTAGAATTTGTCTTAAGCCCGGCGCGACGGACTTAGCGCTATTAACTAACGCGGTAGCGCTTAAATAGAATCGTACTATTACCTACTTGTATACACCTCTATACTAAGTAAGCTTCCTAGGCCGAGAGGCAAATTAGGGTATATATATATATAACGGTAGCTCTATATATAGTCTAGGCGCCTACTGTCTTAGCAATATCGTAATCGAATGCCGTGCTCCTTTAGTGCGTAGTTCTTAAGATACTAGATGTAACTTAGTACTACGTCTAGCTCGCGATACTTCGGATACGGGTAGGAGATCTTCTCGCGCTCGTCGATAGCGTCGAGATGTTTTCTTGCGTGCTTCTATAGTGCCTATTAACGATTGAAGCTATAGGTACAGTCTTCTAGGTCGAGCCGCTCGTCTCCGAGGTAGAATAGACATTAAAACGGGAGACACCGTAAAGGGAACGGATTCTAGTTAGGGGCTTTATTAGGCTCGCTCGATAAGGTACTAGGACTTAAGTCGCGTAGCGGTGTCCCTCCCGGGGCTCGGCGGCTCTATAGTAGTTCTACCCGGCTAATAGAGGTCCGTTCCAAATAGCGAAGTAGCCGAAGACTAGGATAAATATAAAGATTATAGTTTTGTAAGAGATAGGCTCTATAAAACTATTAAAAGTGTCGGTAAAGATATACGCGCTCAATTTCGCTCTGCCTACGCGCGCCGTATTGCGGTTTATACGTTTGCTCTAGTTCTCGCACACGGTCTCTATAGCCGGTACGCGCGTCTTACGCGCGTAGCGATTCGCCGTGTAATACTAAGCGCACAAGACTATCTTAGCTATAATGTCTACTATCGCCTCGTGCGCCTTCTTTTCTACGTCGCTAGCGAAGGCCGCCTAGGCGCTATAGATAGCGTAGGCAAAGCAGCTAAGGAGGAAGATATTTAATAGGAACTATACGTACTAGGAGAGGATATACGGGACCGTAGGGTAGGATTCAATAAAGGTGTAGAAGGGGCTAGGGGGTATTGTTTTCTATCGTCGTCATATAGCGGTTGTTAGTAGTAGCTACCGGCACTGAGCTTGCAAGGGCTATTGCTAAGATGCTACGTATATCGCTCGTAGTCGGGATCTTTGTCTCCGGAGTTAGAAATACTAGGTCGTTGTCTTTGACCTTTTTCTCTAGTTAATCGCGTACTTGCGCCGTTTTTCTACCCGCCTTTCTATAACGCTTGTATAAATACTGCGGGCGATCTCGCCTCGGCTAGGGCTAGACAACTTGTTCTTTACGTAAGAGAGTTGCACGGTAAGCTAGCTATTACTCTTTCGTAGGATCGGTCGCTCCGCTCCGGTAAGTATAGGTATAGAAGCCGCTTTCGATCTTTATAGTGCGTTTTATAGGTTCGTCTTGTCTAGCGTCGCATCGCTATTATTATCCTACTCCGGCGACCTAGGAGTCTCCCTAGCTAACGAATCGTCTATATCGTTGTTTATCTTACGTAAGGTATTGTATAGCGTATTGAAGGCGGGCCGTAGAGGATGTAGTTAAGAGGGTAAGGGCTAGCGGTTCGTCGCGGATTTTAGAGGAGAATCGTAGGCATCGTAGCTCCCTACTATCCTATTAGTTAGCACGCGGGTATCTAGCGTATCTACGTCTCTTTCGAAAGTACTCTTCTTTGACGACTATAGGAAGCGCTATACGTTCTTACTAATCTAGGCAAAGGGGGAGCGGGTTTCTATAGGCCTAGTGCCGTTCTAGAACTCAAAGTCTATCGGCGTCTCGTACGTATATCTTAACGTAGTACTGCACACTATTGTCGAATATAGTAATACTACTGTATTCGATACTAGCGAAAATAAGGGTGTCTACTAAGGAATAGTACGTCCTTAGTAATTAGATATATAAGAGGGTTGTTAGAGGAACACTAGGCTTAGCGTTTTATGTATAGTAGATCGCATTCATATATATCGTTTATAACGGTATCTCTGTTTCTTAACGCCCTACGGTACTTTTTCTAAGCTATATATTAGTACTATATTACGTATATAGCAATATACATCTCTCTCTGCCTTCTCCTATAGATATCTACACTTATAGCAATACCGTACTAACGCTACGATTGGCGCAAGCACCCGTAAGACGCGATATCTAGACCGGCCGACATCCTTAGGCAAGGTTTTGCTAAGTAAGTCCTCAATAGCTATTACACGTCTTCGCTAACCCTAGCTAGGCTGTCTAAGACCGGCGAGCTCTCGAACTTCGAAATCGTTTGTCGGCTATATACTTTTAAGGTACACGAGGCGATTATCTATATACAGTCTAAGTACCTTCGCGCTCTATATAGCAAATTCGCCGTAAGTTTAGTAGAGTTCATTAGGTATATAGGAGCGTCTTACACGACCTAGGAAAGTAATAAACGTACGATTGAGCTAAAGGCTATCGGCAACGACGAAAATAATAAGGCCTATAATAAGTCGGACGTTGTTAAGTTAATAATCAACTTCTTCTACAATCTAGATTACGTTGCCGAGCTACTCGAGGCTTTACCGTGCCGCGGAGACCTACTATAGCTAAAGCCCCGTCACGACCGCCTATAGAGCCTAACGCTATACCTTCTACGCTAGAGCCATAGCTAGTAGAAGATAAGTAGGGCTTCTATATACTAAAGAGTACAAAGAAGAAGGGTAAGAAAGCAATTTAAGCTAGAGACAATACCGTTATATATACTAAAGTCTTCGCTACCGCGGTTAAGTACTAGGTGCCTGCACCCTAGGAGCTAGCCGCTACTAAGTTCGCAAGTGCCGCCGAAACTACCTAGAACTATACTAAGTTTCCCGAAGCGGCGCGTATAGCCTACACTACGACGGCGGAGGAGGTAAGGGAGCTACGTAACGCTATATGCTCTCTAGTAACGCACCGCCTTTTGTACCCTTGCGATTAATAGTATCCCTAACGTGAATTCGCTTAAGGTGGATTGAGCTGCAGTCGTGGGTGCAGGCGACACAGGCCGACTACTTAGTGTTACTCCTTGCTCTTCGATCTCCTCTATACGTGGTATTACGAAATCCGGGCTCGCTTGTTGACTTTTTACCTCACTCTGTTCGGAGCCCGCGTCTAAGTCAAGCTCTGCACCGGACAACGTAACAGGCTTATTGGTTGCGTCCAAGTAAAGTGTCGGATCTTCGCCGCCTCGAGGACTCGATAGCGGGGTGGACGACGTGGCAGACGCCTAGCAAGATTTGTCGGTATGAGGTGAATCTAGTCGCGGACTTAACAGCTAGCAGCGGTCTGGGCTTGCTTCCTTACTCGACCGCCTGGCAGTACTGTCGTTTCTATCGAGACTTCTGCTTTGATGATCAGTAGGGATGGCCGGCTTCCACGCTTCGTGCTCTACAATCGCCTTGCCAATCGTGGTTCTTCGCCTTTGTGCCCTCTCGTCGACAACCTGCGGAAGCTGTGTTCGCTTACGAGAGGGCCATTTTACACCTTCTTGAACTTCTTCGTCACTTTCGCCTGAGTCACGGGTTCGCTTGGAACCGCCACTTGGCTTCGAACTCTGCATGAGAATGCCAAATTTGTCGTGGCCCAAATCAAACTGTGAAAGGGGGAGTCCGCGCGGCTTTTCAGCAATTGCAGCGAGCTTCGCCCGCTCGCCATTCTGAGGGGTATCGGGAGATATGAGGTACTCGCTCAGGTTCCTGAAGTCGCGAGTTAAGAACGGACTCGTGCGTTTAATGTTCTTCATGCTTGTAGGATGTTCACGGATCAATGGGACGGTGTTCTCGCCATCGACAACACGCGCGCAATGCCGTATTATCATTGTAGCATCTAGGAGCGGCTTCGCCTCGTTCCACTTGGGTACGTCTACGGTCAAGGTCAGCTCCATTGCAGCGACCCGCGCGGCGCTCAATAAAAAGACACGTACTATAAACAAAGGAGGCTTTCTGCGGGGTAGGAATTACCGAGATGCAATTTGGGCCATCATGGTGGTTGTGGCCTCCGTGTGGCCACCTAAGCCATAATAATCGAACATCTTAGGGCCCCAGGCGGCGATGATAGCGGCGGCACCCTGTATTGCTTTCCTTGTCGCTCGATCCTTCCTGCCCCTCGTCGCGTCTCTTACTAGCTCGTGGAAAGCAGCCCAATTCCCCTTCTGAGATTTCGTTCTCCAATTTGGTCCGAGATCGCTTGACTGATTTGTGCTGCAAACCCAGCGGCAGTGTCTTCTGACAGCTGGCGAAGTGCAAGGCAGAAGTCGCGAAATTCGAGCGCTACGTCCCGCCGTTTAGTCGGATCATCACCGACTGCAGCGAGAGCTTCGTAGAAACCCGCGGCAAAGTGATGGGCCATGTCGAGAGACTTGACCGAGTCCAGTTCAGTCATGTGTCCAAGTGTTAGCCGTAGAACTTCACGCGGGAGCGCCAGCTCCTTGTTCTCCTTCGACGGCATCGAAATCCGAGGTGCTACTTATGAGAAACCTTAACGGGATGATGCTTTCTGCATGTCAGGCGAACGATAGTGCTGAAGTGTACGGATGGTAGCTGTCGAGGGAGCGGAGAGAACATCAACGCACGGATCATGCAGCGGCACATGGTCCGAGCGGAATTGCGCACGCAATGACCGACTTCCATTTGATAGGACACGAAGGTTCAGGTACCGCTTTGCATTTTGTTCCTGAAGCCCAACTTTACTCTCGCGGAGACCTACACGTACAACAATCTACCCTATCTGCGCGTCCAATCTACGCCTATAGACACTGCTCTTCTATCTTCGAAAGAACGCTACAAATTGAGAGCGACGCTCGATCTCTAGCACGCTCGCACCCATGCTTCGCTCAAGATCAAGGCATCCAACTCATGGTCACTACTCCCCATCACTCAAGAGTCCAACGGACGAGCTGAAGTGAGCAACCATATCGTCTGTGTGCTCGCACGCAAGCTCATGCTCTCTGATGAAGTGCCAGACTTCTTCTGGCCACCCTCCTAGTAGTGATGGAGGTGCTAGGAAATAAGAACGAGGTCAAGATTGTGAAGCTATCGTGGCTAAGCCGAAGGGACTCAAGGAAAGCATATGCGCCAGCCCTAGGATCCCGGATTCCGCAAGCAGCTGTGAACACACCTCGTCCGTGGAATTTCAAGGGTCTAAGGACGATCCGACGGATGACACCGCAGCGGACCTAGTGGAAAGGAGGTCAACGGTGAGCGCCCCCTCCTCTCCCGATTTTACGACGGCCCAAAGTCGGACCGGTCGATCGGTGCATAGCTGGGCCTCCGAAGAGGACGATGAGCACATGATGTCCTCAAGACTGCCACCTCCAGACCAACGCTCCGGCGCCGGATTTGACAAGCCCATCACGGCGTTTGAGTGGAATGAGGATGGTCCGACTGGCGGAGTCAAAGGCCCGCCGGCGCTTCTTCCGCTTTCTCAGACAGCCTCTGTGGTGTCTCCAGCTTCACATACAAGCATGCCAGCCGTGACATCAATACCGAAAGTGGGCACGGGATCGGCGACGTCTTCCCCTCCTACATTCAGTCCGCCCGTGTCTTCCGAGACGTCCACTGAAGGACAAACCGAGTCGCAGGACGGGACATCAGCGGTGCAACCGGTACCTAGCCCAGACGGCGGAATCCCACATGAATCGGCCATGTTGGAGTCCACGTCACAAGATGTCGTGGCAGCGGAGTCTGTTCCGCTCGGTATGCTACCGCCGATACCACAGTTGGGAGAATACTCACCGAGCGTCACCACACCGCTGTCGGCGATGTCGCACGGCAGAGCGATCTCTTCTCCAGAGCTGCCTCTCGGTGGTCCCACCACCCAGACCGACTCCCGCAAGACACAATGCTCTCCGCCAGGTGAAGGCGTCGTGTCGCCAGGCTTGCGAGAGTCACCTTCATCCGCCACTTCGGAGATCAGAGTCGCATAGCAGAAAAAGGCAACAGTCACGGTGCAGACAAGCCCAGACGATGTGAGTCCACCTATCGTGGGGTCGCATGTGGGCGACAGTGAATCTGCTAGTGGCGATGAGCCATCGTCCCCTCTAGTGTACAAAACGAGTCGCCGTCTGAAGGCGCCTGGAGCCGGTGCTCCTGCGTCGCAATCCTCCAAAGCTCGCACCCGTATGCGCCCGATGGGTTCCACGATCCACGATACCAGAGCCAAAGGCATCCCACCGAGAAAGGAGCGACCTGAAGATACCATCCGAAAGAGTTACACGAAATTCGGACTGGACGCTAGCCGATTGATCATCACTCACGAGCCGCACGCCATGCATCCTTTGGCTTTGTATATGGGTTCAACCGCGAAGACCCAATCGGAACTGACTCATGGTCGGTCGAAAATGCTCTGCAGCGCAAAAGACGACTTGTTAGCATACATACCAGCAACAGGTGATTCCGGCGCAGACCGGAAGAACATCGACCTCATACGTAGGCTCGGCTTTTCTCCTACTGCCGACGAGGACACACTTTGTCTGGTCGACGTTGTGAAAGCGCTGCGCCGGCGGAGTGATGTTGCAGCAGACGAGCTCAACCTTTTCAGGTGTCTCGAAGGCCTGGTAGTCATAGTCGCTAAACACCACAACGAGGCCGAGGAAAAGAGGCATCCGTAGTCTGATGTGGAGTCAGATTGCTGACGTGCGCAGTATCACGAAGCGTTGGAAGGCTGGAGCAAACACGACATCGAGCGCGTTCACATCTATCACTGCCTGAACTACGTGCTTCTGCACCTTGTCGAAGACTGGCGTGGCCTCCACCTGTTGGTTCTCATCTTCTTGCGTGTGTTGTCAGCTTTGTAAGTGTTGCTACGTGCTCACATTGACACCGTCAAGTCAGAGCAGGGATCCGCCGACTGCAGATCTATCTCGCTCGTGCTCGAAGACCCGCGGCCCTCCTTCTACTGAGCGGACTGAACGATCCGGAATTCATCGCTCAGCGCCGTGACTGGATGCTTGACCTCATGTCAGAGGCCCTGCCGATTGACGCTTTAACGCTCCAACAGGTGACCCCTCTGGGGATGTTACAGAATAGGGTCAAGCACATAGTCCGGTAAGGTTGTCCCTGCGATCCCACGGCTGGTTCACCGGCTCATGATGCAAAGCCCATCGGTCGTCACCGTCGCCCTGTGCTATGATGATGGCTATTGAACACGGGCGGTCCCACAGCTTTCGCAGATGGCGCAGCAGCGCGACCAACAACGTGAGTAGTTCCGTGACACGAGACGAGTATGCGGGGACTTACGTTCCCTAATCTGGGCTTTTAGATTTTGTTACGCCCGCCCTCACGACTGCACTCCCAACCCCGGCCAGAACCATGCCTGGTGGCTGCGCTAAGGTGGACCCCCGCCAGAATCAAAAACGGGTTACCGCAAGCACCCCAGGTGGTGACGAAGAAAGCAGCCTCACCAAGCGCAGGCGCTTGAACCTCTCGGACGGGAGGTCTGATGGGATTCATGATCGTGCCAAGATCACTGAGCGCGCAGTGACAGATTTCCTGGCGATGGCGGAATCCGATGGCACCGACTGCAGCAGGTTCAGATACTATGGCGCACTTGCGTCCACATCTGTGAGTTGCGATCGTTGGTCTAAAGGGCGAACGTTGCCGACTCACAGCCATCTCAGGAGAACAGCAACACATACTCCGACTCATCAGACTCACCTGGAAGTGTTGGGACGGTATGTTCTCCGTGTCTGCAATCAGGCGTATTGACTGGCAACGTCACACCGTCGAGCAATTCACAACCACGGGAAGTCCCGACGCCGCAGCCGAAGACGGTATCACCTACGGCGACTGAGCTGGGCAAGTATGAAGCGTCAAAGAAGTTCACCGCTGATAGTGCACCGCCAACGAGCGATCCGATTGGGCGTGACTGGGGAATTCGAAGGCAAGTCGACACATCTTCTAATGGCAGCTTGCGCTGACAGATGACATTGGCTCCAGGAACTCCGCTAGCTGATACGACGTCTCAAGGGCTGGTAAGTCAAACGTGATGCCATTGAGGCATCATCGGCGACCTCCCATCTGAGCCTGCATGTTGCCATCCATACTGATTGGTTCTCACAGAGTAGAAAGCGCTCTACTAGCGAGTATGGGATGTCACAGGAGCGAACGCTCACGAAAGCACGTCTGACGGCAGAGAGTAGTGAGTACCGTGTACAGGTGGCGCTGCCACGTATCTGAGGCGTCACAGGTGATGATCAGGCTACGGTGGTCAATTTGAACGAAATGTCTTCGGCTACAAAGACATCCTTTGCGAGCACAAGCGATGCCTCCGAGCACCGCCAACGAAATCCGGGTGCGGATCAGCCATCGGTGGCTGACCCCTCGGAAGCCAATCACGACGGGGACGATGCCAATCTATTGGCTCAGGTTCGACCCCGTGCACAGTCGCTTGTAAGTGCTTGTGTCTGTCTCCGCCGACACGACTGACACGAAAAAAGGCCGACGAGCTGGAGAAGGAAGGCCAGGACATCTGGACTGGAGCTAATCCATTGATCATGTTGACAGCCGGGTTTTGCAAGCAGCGAGATCTCCGTCGTCTAGCCACCGACGGCAGGTTGACGGACGAGTTGCTCGACACAGTGCCGGTCCTGGGTGACTGCAAGGACACCCACGGCTACCTACTGCCGACGTTCGTGAGACGCCTGATCAAAGAAGCGAGGTTCAAAGACTTGGACCGCTGGACAATGGCTGTCCCGAAGCAACCTAGCACTTGGCGAAATATGCCAGTACTGTGAACGACGCAGAGGACGAAGGCTGGCACGACGTCGCTCTCGTACGCAACAAGTCTGGGCCGCGGGAAGATGATGCATCTCTTGCTGCGGGAAGCAATCATGTTAAGCGAACTGATCTCTGGCTTCGAAGCCACCAGCGATCGCAAGTGCAGCGGCCGCAGATACAAGTTCCTGCGGGTGTCTTTGAACGCTGCGGCACACTAACGTTGGCGCAGCAGCTCGCTGACGTGACAGTTTCCGTTCGTGGACTTGTTACACCTGTGTCAGGTCTAGCAGGAAGGTCACCGGGATGCGGACGTCATTATCATCTGGACACTTCACGCTTCTCCTGTGAGCTCCTCAAGATTTCCCAATGGGGACATTGTACTCTGAGGGTAGCTGGTTGGCCGGCTAACGAGGCAGTCATACATGTGAAACCGTTTTGCGTCCTCGTCGTACTGGTAAATCCGTTTGCCTTTGGCGCATCAAAAATCGATTGTATGCTTCCAGCTCTTCGTGGCTCGTTGGTTACTAAATGTGCGACGATTGCGCCATACTTTCATCAATATACTGCAAATCTTATCGTGTTGTGATATAACATTGCAGACTTCTCGTACAGCCGCATCCAAGTGCCGACCATGTCTCAATTTTCATGTCCGAACTGCGTGGTAACGCGAATGGCGATGTGATTGGCGACGTCTCAGAGTCGCGGTCTGAGCAGCTCACCAGTCTCCCATATACCCTCTCGTACCTTCACAGCGGGTACACACCTACTTCAAGAAGTAATTCATTCCGCCCACAATCGCCGCCGTCCCCACCGCATACGCACCCAGCAACGAACTCCACCCCTTTTCCCCACACTGCGCCTGCCCGACACTCAACCCCACCAAATCATACACCAAACAACCGCCCAAGATCCAATCGCTCGACGCCCCCAGCGCTGTAAAGCCGACCCCCGTCAACGCCTTGACGAGCATGCTCGGCGCCTGCCCCACAAAGTACGCCGCGCTGGTATTGTGCAGCAAGTCCAGCACGCCGATGCCCGCGAATGTCTTGCTCACGACATGCGTCAGGATCGAATTCCAGTGGCGCGTATCCATCGGCTCGAGCTGCGTCTGCGCGTACCACAGCTGGGATAGCGTGTTGATGATGACGAAGACATTGGATAGGTCCAGCCGGCTGGAGTTCCAGAAGAACATCCACGTGCCGATGCAGATATTGCCGAGCGCGTAGCAGGGGACGTAGCGCCGGATCTGCTCAAGGTCTTCTGCTTGCGCCGGGGTGCGCTCGTCGAGGCGGAACAGCTTGTACAACCAGGCGAGCTGGAAGAGCTGCTGGGGGAAGAAGAAGGCGCCGATGAAGTAGGGGTTGGGGGAAAAGAAGGCGAGGTTCTGGTCGTGGATGTCTTGCATGTTGGGCGAGGACCAGAGGCCGTATTGCTGGGCTGCGAAGTTGACTGTGAGGGTGTGTCGTTAGTGAGGGATCTCGAGCATCAGGCAGTTGCAGGCAGGTGGTCCCATGTTGCTCGGCGTACAGAGGAAAGAGGCGGGCGCGAGGTAGCGCCAGTGGAGAGAGACGCGCCCATGGTTGCGAAGAGATTGTAGGAAATTGGTACGTGTGGATCACGCGTAAGAGGTGGATAATAGGACTGCTACTCCTCTTTACAGCCAACCTACGGGATCATTTCCCTATGATCGAGCTTCCACGCTTTCGCGTGTCCAGAGTCTTGATGTCATCCCATGAGGTGCACCGGGGACTCGGGAATGTCACTCGCCGTGTACTGTGGACATATAGCCCCTTGATTACGTCCTTCTTCCGGCCGACATGTACACCAATTTGGAACGCGCCCAGAGTATCTACGTATGCTTCTGAGGAAGTTCTCTAAAATTGGGTACTGCCATCCACGCTCGGTTTCTTGTACAGCTACTCGTCACAGTGACGCGAGCTTCTTAAACTATGCGAGACGCAGCGGGCAAGCCATCTCAAACGAATGGCGCAACGATAAATGGAACAGCAAAAGCCCCAAACGAACGGCGCCGCGTCCAAGGACGATGAATCTTCGGAACAGGCCAAGGAGGACGCAAAGGAAGAGGGGAAAGAAGAAGAAGAAGAAGAGAAAGAGGTTCACTTCACGGGCGTGTACATAGAGAACTCGGACGGCAGCGGCACGCTCGACGCCGCAGAAGGGCCACTCGAAATTTGAAGCTGACGAAGCAGTGGGCGATAGGGCTAGTGACCGAGGCGGCGCGGACGGTGTTGATTGAGCGTGGATCAGATTATCGTCGCGAGGCAAGCGGGTGGGCTTAAGCCGGCGGGTCTGAACACGAAATGGATTGAGGATTGAGTAACGAAATGCGTGGTGAAGGCAAGGTATGGTGTATGTATGCCACAAAGTTCGGTCAAGCCAACCCGAGGGCTGCAGGCTCCAAAGACTCGGCCGCGTTCTGTGCGTGCCTTCTGCGTCTAGATGCACCACCACAAGCTCCAATCTCCTCAATGTAGACACTGCCCGTGCTACGAATATGTTCGAGAATTGGGCCGTCTCTTGCCGTTGATCTGTGGACGCGCTGCTTCTACTTGGCATTCCTGACACGGCCTTTGATGCGCCGTCTTCCTATCTCTGGCCGTGATCCGAAGATGCTGTTACTCCGTGCGTTTCTGTGTCAAGGGCCGGTGCATAGGCTGCTTTAACGGCCAACCCAAAGCCCGGAAGCTCTGTGGGCTTTAAGGAGAACATGGCACAATCACAAGCTTCGGTATGGTGTGATTAGCGGCTAAAGCCCTTTAGGCATCGTGCGTATGGAAAAGAATGATTTGTCATCCCGCAGTAGCATCGCTTTTCGCCACAATATGCATTCGCCCTGCCAAACTCTACAAGCGCGCGATATGCTGTTAGTATTTTGACTAGAACGTTGTCAACGAATAGTGACGTTGGGAGAACCCGGAAACTGTGGATGATTAATGTACGTTCTCGGAGCCCTAAACCTCTTCGTCACTTCTACGATGTAGGTGTGATCATGATCTCGACCATGCAGAGAAGCTGAAATGTGTTCAGTCGCGAATAATGCGGCTTTTAGTGCTCGGGGGTAACGGCAGAACGGGTGTACATCTCGTCGATAGAGCGCTGGGTCGAGGTTCGAAGACTCGGCCATACCTCCAAACACGACTTGACTAAAAGTACGAAGGTCACAGCGTTGCGGCGCTGGTTCGTGATCCGTCCACTCTCCCTCTAAGGAAGGGACTTGATGTGTTCCAGGGTTCGTCGGATCCACGATGCCTGTCGCTGTCTAAGAGACTGACTGGAGCAGGCACACCACACAACCTCGAAGATGTGTGCAAAGCTTTTCGAGTCAAGGGACAGTCCGCACCCGGCGCTGTGATTGTCACTCTGAATCCCAGCAGGACCTCTGATAGTCCGTTGGCCAGGCCCATGGCTCCGCCGCGCTTCATGGCAGACTCCGTCGCCAATGCCATCGCAGCGATGAAACAGCATGATGTGCCGAAAATTGTGGTCATGCAGGCGTTGGGCGTGGGCGACTCGTTTCCCAACATGTCTGTCTGGATGCGCTGGGTGCGGCACTGGACTTACATGAAGCACTCATACGACGACCACGACTTGGTGGACGAGGAGATCAGGTTGTCCGGCGTCAACTATGTGCTGCCCCGGCCGCCTTGGCTTACAAACGGGAGAGCACGACCTGTGAGGATATTCGGGAACACGGGAAAAGGGATTGGGAATCTCGCGACTGTTTCGAGGAAATCTGTTGCAGAGTTCTTGCTGGATGCATGCGAGGAGAGCGATTGGGATAGGTCTACACCTGTGATTGCGAGCTGATCCAATTTGCCAAAGCTGGATTAATAAGCTTTTGTGTCAGTTTCGAGCTTGTAGATTACTAGTAGCCCAATAGAATGAACGACTAGCAGCATAGCAGCTCTCGTGGAAACATCAATGTTGTTTGACGTATGGAAGAGATGATATATTTTGAAGAACAAACGTATGCAGATGGAAACATTGGTCTCCGGCCGTCGTAAACTCTTGGCGCGGCTTCATACATACGCAAAACGCTCGTCATGATTGCCAAAGGCGCGATAGTCCCATCATTTGTGTCCACCTTCAGCATCTCTTCACCAGTGCATCATCGCCAACTACCACACACACAACCTCCCCGAAAACTTCCCATTGCCACCAACTCGCAATGGAAGAAATGTTCGCAATCGGGAATGATTTTGTCTCGAGGCAGAGAGCCGTCAAGCGCCTGGCTGGATCCGAGGGGCGCGATTGGTCGCGGCGCCATACCGGGGATGAAGGCGAACGCATTTGCAAAGCTGATGGAATTTATCGTCGCTCAACAACGACTTCCTGCGGCCAACAGCAGAAGATCGTACAAGCCGGCATGGACGGGAGTAGTCGACGACGCCGATAGTCGTCGACTCACTGAATATCCACCGGACGTTTCTGGATCGCCTTCAGCAACTGCGATGTATCGCTCGACGTGCCTGGACCCGGCGTTGTTCATGGACGATATACTTCACGACCTCCCAATGACAGGACATTACGATGTGACGGTGCCAGGTTGCAATCACTGCATCGTCGTGTCGGCGTGCACCCGATGACGCCAGGGAAAGTCGCACCATTATCATCACGGGCATTACGACTAGCATGATACGACCGCCCACGCTACACTGGCATCACAACTACGAGATGGTAATTGCCAGCACGCGACAACGAAGCGATATATTTCGACGGACTCGGCCATAGCATGCGCTGACGATATCATAATAGCCAGTTTCATGAGCTTGGTGGGTCCAATCTAATCAGGCTTCAGCGTTGCGCAAACCTGGCGCCAGGATGACAACAGATTGTATGCGGCTGTGCCGGTGCGGCACTCTGCATTCCGATCGAACATATGCGGCATACTGTTTATGCGATAACGTTACTGACTTACCACTGCTCCATTGCAGTGCAACTACCTCGCCATACGGCCGGCTATCAGCATTGCGGATCACGTTGAGAAAGGAGCAAGTCTTAACAATTGAGTCCAGTACCGGCCTCTGCCTACAATCAACGAGCGATTCCATGAGAGACCACCGTCGCCCGTCAATGATCGCCTCTTATGGAAGAAACCTCTTCTCCCCTAATCGCCACGGACACTTGAGTCAAGATAACCTTAACACGCTATAGTCACGTCTCGTGCTCCTTGTTTGTATCATCACCGCCACGCCTATCCATCCTTCCGCCGCTAGTCTCGGGACATCCTCGCCGCATCCGACACACCTAATGATCGAATTCACATCGCTCTGCAGAACTCTGGAGATAGCTCGAGAAGCCATTCTGGTCCTCGATACTATTCGCTGTCAACGGCGACAGCATCACACTCTGCGTGCCCGAAACGCCCATGTTGCTGCTGGATGGGAAAGGATGTCTCTGGCCGAACAGCTGCGCCATCGAAGCACTACGTCGAGTTGGTGCGGCTTGTTGGACCATGCATGCTCGGCGACAAGATGCCCTCTGATGGTGACGATACTATCGGCCCGGTGAGACCATATGCGACTTGGCTCGCGCTCTGAGCGTTGTATCTATGGAGCACTGTACAGGTGCAATCCGGGACAGCTGATGTGTGCTGCAAAGCGAGCGTACGCAGCATGCTGTACTCGTCGCGCAAAGCACGACCGGTACGCCTTAGGAAGTTGTAATCTGCGCTAAGCTGACGATGTCTCTCCTCCAGGATATCGACGCTGTCCTTCTTCTTTGCACGGCACTTGGCGGCAGCCACGCGGTTCTTCTCTCGATACTTCTCACGCTTGTCCTTGACAACCTCTTCACCATCTTGCGAGCTATCGATAGACTTGGCAGAACCACTCCTCGCACGAGCTCGCCTTGATTTGGCGTGCCGCGAGTTGGCTGCATCCCGCGCTCTTTCCGACTTGCTCAGCTTAGGCACCTTACTCCTTCGCAAGGAATCTGCACTGCTCTTGTGCTCACCCATTCTGGAAGATGTATGATGTGGTGGTGTAATCTGGCCAAACCTTTCGACCACGCTGTCATTGCGCCCCTGTATGAGACTGCTTTGAGGAGTCGGCTTATACGCTGTGTGGCCTGTCACATTGATCAAGGTGCCCGATGCATCATCCGCATACATGTTCGAAGGGTCTATGGAGGAGTCCATGCTCCCTGTGAAGATTTCAAAACCTACTGAGAAGGGGTCAAAAGAGGCAAGGCTCTGACTTCTAAAGCAGAATTATCGTCAGCGGCTTTACAATGGTTTTGGTAAATGGTGGTGGTTCTGACCTATGGCGAGCTACCGAATTGAAGCCTTGGTTGAAGACATTCAGCGACGCCATTTTGTCGTGCATGCTCCTTGAGACTTCGTCACTGGCGTCACTGAAGTCAAAGCCATCCTGTGGATCGAAAGCTGGGTCCACGAACGGTGTCTGTTGATCTGTGCCATTCGGCTTTTGGGGGGTGGCTGCGATCATATTGAGAGAACGTGCCTGCTTGGCGAGAAGTCGAGCTGATATGACTCTGGCCCCAGGTCCAGTCTTCTGGCGATGTCGACCTACAGTCCTGAATAACTGAACAGCACTGGGAAGCTCAGGAAAATGGTCGGAGCATCCTCCGCTGGCTACGTCAGACTCCGGCTGCTGTTGCGGCCAAATTCACTGACCGCGAAAAGCTTCCGGTAGTAGCGGGGCATCCAACTCGTTTCGCCCTGAATCCGGACAGGGGTGCCTTACAGCACCGAAAGATACCCGGACGACCATTTGTTACCACCACCATAAGTAAGTGAGCTTGCCACCCCGGAATTGCGATTATGCTGTGCCCTTGACCCACTTTGCGGCTCTTCGGCTGGTGACAGCACGTATTCGCTAAAGTCGGCGGATTCGGCCCTCTCCCAGAACGGTTGACCCCAAGCTTGGCAGCCTCATACCTGCAGCGCTTGCAGTGGCCACCAACTCGCCATAGCGACCCTTGGCAAATGAGCACCTTGTCGCTGCGCCATCGGATTCCCCCGTCCCACTTGAGCTCCGAGCAGGCCTCGGTCCGTTTCGTCGAGTCCTTCTATCCGTCCAACAACGACGACAACCACGTGCTGATTCTCTCACCGCAAGCCGAAGTCAGCCGTCTATATTTGCAGTATCTCCACTATGCGGTTCTGGAATACAAATACTCCTCATACGGCTCTCCGGAAGCGGACAGACTCCTGGGAGTATCATTGGACGTACCGGCGGCCTTTCTTAATGGCTCAGATAGTTTCATGCCGCCTGTAGTCCGACACATGGACGCAAACGATGCGCAGAAGTATCTGGACGCAGCAGAATACGATTAGGCGGGCGCCACGCCCTTCCTCTATTAGGCACCCTCCGCAACGGCAAGTCTGATCTTCGGCGACAAGTGGACGACTTTGCATTAATTTCTTTCTATCCGCCTAGCATCGAGCCACCGCGGCACTGCAGAACGAACCAAGAAGCTTGTTTCGGAGACGGAGCTAGCCTGGCTGGAGTATCTGCTTGAGCTTATGCGAGCGAGAGGATGGACCGTGCTGCAGCCGTCCACACTATTTGTGACTGTGCACAACGAGCTGTCGCAGATTCCTGAGGAGTACACACGCGAGAAAGACGATCAGAATGCAAGCGAGATGCCAAAGACTTCAGAGCATCTCACAGAGGAGCCCTTCTTGCTAGCAGCGGAGAGCCCCGTCGCTACAGAGCACGTTGAACTCGAAACACCTCAGGCTCAGCCCTTCCAGGACATGCTCTCGTTCGAGGGCGACTTGCCGGCGCTGACACACCTGCCATATTTGAGCTACGCGGGCGAACTTATTAACAGCAGCGTGCATGCCGATCTTGCGGAGAAGTATGCACCGCTATTCCGTCGGCGTATTGGAGGCTGCTAGGGCAGAGATGCTACTCATAAGCGAGTCGTCGCCAACCCGAAAATCGCGGTGGATCTCTTCTGCTTGCCGGGCGTCGAGATCGATTTCGACATGTCTTCTGAGGATGGTGAAATTGAAACTGCGCATGAAGTCATCGCTGAGACTGCGGGCCCTTAGGCAGGATCCGAAGACGCTGTGAAGAGTTTGGTCGAGGGAATGCGAAGCGGTGCTGAGTATGGTTCTGATGGGAACTGGAAAGCCGACGGAGTTAGTGATGGATGAGCATCGATTGGGAGGACGTCACAAACCCATTCAAATGGGCTTCTTCCAAGACGCCGGGGGAGCCGGCCTGGAATGCCGGTCACATCAAGCCTCACATCGGCGCAGCCCTCCCACCCAGCGTCGACACAAGACGCTCTTGCACACGCTGCAGCTCAATGGTTCAAAAGCCACTTGAGTGCGGCGGGGCAGACTCGGCGTGCTGTAATATAGTACTTGGAGGGCGTACCAGAGCGCTTGCAAGAGGCAAACGCGGCGCCAGTGCCTGAACAAGGATTTACATTCCTCAACTACACCACCCCTCGTTCTGCCGCGTTCGCTAGGGACTGGTCCACCGCCACAGTTCGCTAACCTCCTTCACACAAGCACACTCCACCCAATCGGCGTGCTATATATAAGCCGGATCGGAATACAGCCACGCATCGGACCCGGACAGGGAACATACGATCTGGGACAATTGCACATATATTGTAGTGGAACGTGGTAATGCAGTACCATATCAAAGCTTTTCGTCATGCGACTTACACTCCTTTGCATCGTCTCATACACTAGTCATTCCGGCGTGCTGCGCACTCGTCTCGCGAATTAAGACGACTGACCACCCTTGCGACCAGCCTCCTTGGCCTTCTCACTGCCGGGCTCGAACGAGCCGGAGCTGCCCTTGCCGCCCATGGACGCAATCTCGCTCTGACAGGAAAGTCAATAACCGCACCAGAAGGTGCTGGACTGGTATGTACATACGACTTTGTCCTTCTCCATGCTGGCGAAGCCGCTATTCTCTGAAAGAGTGAGTGCAGTATCAGCTGTGCCCTCCGATAGCCACGAGCTGTGCCGCTGGTCACATACCGGTGCCGGTCTTGCCACCCTTGGATGCAATTGCCTGCACCTCCTCCTTAGGACGGTTGGCGAAGTTGCCCGGGTTTCCCTGACAATTGTTAAGGCTATGTCCTGCGATGCAGCGAGGAAGGTCACGAACGTTGTCAGCCATTGTATCAGCGTGTTGGAAGTGTTCGTAGATGTCACTAGTTAATTTGAGGAAAATCCAATTTTTTCCTAGATGAGCAGAGAGCGGCTTCTTATGTCCAAGCAGTAGCGTTGCACCCGCTCGTGAGTCTTCCCTTAACCCTGGGAAGCCGAGTCGCCATCATATTGACGTTGTTTTGCGTCGATGACCCTGCAGACCTGTCGTCTGTGCTTTGTTGGCGTGGCGGCATGTTTCCCCTCTTGCTCTCTCGATCGATCAGAAAGCGGCTAGCATGTCCTCACCTCGGCACGTAATGCTCTCCTCGGTCGTTTGATCTAGCCCATATGATGCTTGCATGACATGTGGATGAGATGGAGCGATCGTAGGGTAGATCTCAATCGTAACCGCACCAACCCGAAGCGTGGTCTATGGGCGGATCGGTCTGCTGGCGATCGCACCGGCAGACTCTCCTAGTGGACGCTATGGATCTCTCGCATCGGTGCATCCAGGAACTCGATCTCGCGGCACTCACGATGTGACGTGGCTCGCGTTAGAGACGCGTTCAGATCGAAATGGCTGATGCTGACCGATGACGATCAGGCAGCTTGCCGTCGACACTTACACCGCTCAACATCGTTGCACATCCAGACTCCAAGATGGGTCATTTGGGGATCGATCCTTGACGGCGCCATCTCTCGCAAGCGTACTCGGCGTCAACCTGGACGCAGACGCGTGAACGGCAAAGAGTCGGAGAGGTAGAAGAGGCTAATGGATTCGCAGAGGCAACACCTACTAGCGTACGGTGAGAACGTTTGCTAGCCCCCAAGATCGCAAGACATCGCATAGTTATGCAGCTCGTCCAGCGGCTACGAGATCTCTGTCCTCAGGACATTTACGACAAGCTTGAGCCTGACTAACAGCAGATCCGGCATTTACACATCCTGCCTGCAAAGACACGAGATGCGCCGATTTGGTGCGAGCTCTCCGTGGTCTCACTACTGGACGATTCGATTTCAGACCCGACTATTACTACTGATATACACATTCACGGCACTGTAGTACCTATTATCATCAGCTTGCATGGTGCCCTCAAACCTCTTCATCGTGAGCGGGACGGATTTACTATTTGGGTAGACGCTGTGTGCATCGATCAGCGAGACGTAGAGGAACGTACACATCAGGTCAAGCTGATGCATTTAATCTACTCGAAGGCTGGTGAGGTAAGAATATGGTTGGGCGAGTCCGACGAGCTCACGCAGATCGCCGTCGATGCTCTCATGGAAGCCGACTTGACCGGAGAAGATCCACATGTCTAGGCATTCGAGCCTGCGGAAAGTCGAAACTTTCCTCTTTTCGTCTATGCCGTGACGGCTCTGCTTAGCCGGCTATAGTTTCGAAGTCTGTGGCTTTTCTAGGAGAGGCAGCTCGCGCAGACTAGGCCAATTTCTACTGCCGGGTTGAGGAACCGATAGTCGCTAGTCGGCTCAAGATCTTAGCGTCCATCATGCGTGATCCGCGGCGCCAGCTGAGAGCTAGACTATCTGACCGCGTCGACAGAGAAGCCCTTAATGACTTGATAGTGCTGATACAAAGGGCTTCGTTACTGTAGCGTCGATACCGATGCGTGGGGGTCCCCAGGCGTCCGACCTGCTCAAGTGTGCTGCGAAGATGCAGTGCACTGATCCAAGGAATAAGGTCTTCAGCGTTCTTGGACTAGCGCCATGGCTTCGCTCGATTGACGTAGACTACGACGATTCACCTGCTGAATTATACATGGCGGCCACAGTCGCTACGATGGTCGAGCAGCATTTACTTGACATATTCGTCGGTGCCAGTGGCTCAAACCATCTCACGGGCCCAACGACGGGGATGCTTGAAGTGAATACGCTGGAATCCGCACGGTCTCGATCCTTTTGCGGCTTCTGCTGGCGTGCCTTTAGTCGTAGAGAGAGTCTGGCAGATCTTCTTGCGCTTGCTTAGTGTGGAGGCAGACGAAGTGGCAGAGATTTCATAATGGCTCTACTGATACAATAGTGCTAAAGCGAGTCCATTTTCAAGTCGCAACAAGGAAAATCACAACCCTTACTGGAACTTCCGCCCCAGTCCGATCGACGTCGGCGAACACTAAGCATCTAGTCCCTTTCCATCGGCGTCAACGGTTCGTACGAGGCGGACTATGAGTCCTTGCACCCTTACGCCTGGCTCGTCAATGCACCGGGAGAAGACTGGAGTTGCACATCTGACGAGGGTCCAGCCAGGACTCTCGGACCTTGCCTCCATCCCATACGGGCAATGGGGGCCTCCTGGTCCCTGGAATTGCGCACGTGCCCTCGCGTTGGTTTCGAGCGACCTCTCTTCCAGTCTGCATCTCTCGACTGCATGTGTTGTGTCAACAGCGGTGTCGTACCTACTCAGCCACCACTATACCATGCAGATACCGATTTCAAGCCCCTCCTGCCATATGATTGACATGACGAGTCTCAACAGCTGCATCATCGCATCTTTCTACCATATTGACTTGAGCCCTGCGCACGGTGGTTTCGGGAGATGTTCGCTGGTGGGGTTGCAAAAATCCGTTCAAACATTCAAGGCGCAATTGGACTATAATCTCGTCCAGCCCATCGACCTGCCCTAAAGGTGGCGCGACCCGAGAGTCTCCCAGGGAGTCTTATGCTCGATGCTTACCCGCCTTCTCCGCAATCGCGATCGTCGATGAAGCGCGTCCATGACCACGCCAAGCTCAGCTGCTGGGACGATTACACTCTTTCGACGACTGCTCAAGATCCGAAGAACGCCGACTGCTCACACAGCCAATCCAACACCCTCCTAGAAGGACGCGATGTTTGTAGAGGAGCGCGCGATAGGACGCAGACTACTCATACCGTCGCAAGTCGAACAAAGCAAAGTCTGGTCCGTCTTGCTTCAGCACGAAATGCACATGATCTGCACCGCCGAACACATGCGCCATGCATCGTGCGGGGACAGCAACGCTAATGCAGGTGTTACGATCTGCCGGGAAGCGTAATCGAAATCGACGTGGTGTCGGATCTGCAACCTGCTCCGCGATAGCGTTCATACAAATTCAGTGCAGCTGCAGCTAGCAAACTTGACAATAAATCTTGGCAATATCAACTAGACACACATGTGATGCACTCGGACCGTTGGTAATACTTTCGACGCGCTATTATTGAACATCACAGCCGATATGGTTATCATGTCGGCCTACAGCACGACCACGTCCCGAACAGCATCAACTTGCTCAGCACCTCCTCGTCATTACGTTGCAACTGACGATTGCGATCCGGCAGCCTGCTAGAGAGTAGAAGGTCGGAGCCTCGCTTATTGTTCCTCACCTATAGTCCTGCCTTCGTGAGACCATCAGCCACCTGCTCTGTCGTCGACGTTCACTCAACGGTTACGTTACCGCTTCTCACCTCGTGACGGATGTAGTGCCACCGGATGTCGATATGTTTCATAAGGCCATCAATGCCGTGCGGCCGCCCCACAAAGTGGACAGGTTACACTAGCCTCTTGTCGTATTTGAGCTCAGTTTGCAACCGGCAGGAGCAATCACCTCCTTCACAGCCAGCGTAAGTAATACGTACTCAGCTTCCGTAAATGAGAGCATCACAATAGGCTGGCGGCCAGACGTCCAGCACACTGCGCCGCCTTCTGTGATGGCGGGAAATGGGACCTCGTGACCGGCAGGACAGTGCATTTACCCTCTTGCAGGCGGTCAATGTCATCGAATGTTTTTTCGAATGTGGTGCCCTTAACCTCTTCGGCAATATCGACGATTTCGTTCAGCGTGAGCCGGTCTCCAAACAGGTGCAACTGCTTCTGCCAGTCAGGCATCCCGAGGTATGCCACGACGAAACGCACAATGTCCCTGGTGTGTGTCATAGTGACCATGGTGGTTCTATCCCCCGGCAGAGCAGCAAAGTTGTTCACTAGATCAACCCACGAGGGTAGGGCAAAGGTCAGCGGAGTGGGTACCCGCGGTGCGATCAAATAGTCCAAGAAGATGCTGTTGGAGAGGAGCGTGTACTTGAGACAGCTGGTTTTAAGGCGATCCCGGGCTTTGAGTTTCCAAGTGTATGCGGGCATCGTAGCTGCGACGTGCCTGAGAGAGCCACATTAGCCAGACTATCGCTGAGGTTTAGAAGTATCCATGCCTATACTCTGACTCATATACCGCGCCAAACTCCCTTGGCATGAATCTTTTCGTAGCTTTGCACTGATCTGCGGCTTCGAGCAGATTCATCTGAGCTTCGCCACCGCCGCCTTCAATGGCTAGAAATGAGATGACATTATGAATCGTCTGGGTTTCAAGCAGAGCGCGGCATTTCCGAACGTCTGTATGATCAACAAAGATGTGCCCCGAACGAATTGTCGGGCTACGGCTTAACACAAGACGCTCGTGTAGTCCAGAAACCTCGATGCCCCTCGCAATTGCAGCGCCAAGGCCTCGCGTTCCGGCTGCAATTGCGACTTTCACCATGACGAAGAACGATGTCTCTTTCACGTTGTTGACAAGGCTTTGACGCTGGAGGCAGGAAAGTAGGCGAATGGAGACGAAGGTTTGACTCGATGCGAATGTTGGAGGGCTTTATGCATACCGGCCACTAGAGCTTCCGATCGTCTGCTTACCAAGCTGGAAATAGATGCTCGGATACTCTATCTTATGTCAACTGGGCTGTCGAAGTTCTGTATTACCCGGCCACGGGTATAGCCCTGTAGTCAATCCACTGGAGCATTGTTCTATGCTCGCAGTTCAAGGGGAGACGGGATTTTTGTTCTATGCTTGAATGTCCGACGTCACAGCCGGATAACGACGCGTCGTCCCACGGAATGCGTCCGACCCGACCACGCGTGTCACATACGGATGTACACTATTGTCAAGTGCATTAAGGAAGAAACCGCGAAGCAAGGGAATGGAAAGAACAAGCTTGGTTGGAAGTACGTGACGCGCTTGATGTTCTCTCTGTGATAGGCTCTTGCGAAAAAGGTGCACTAGTATGAGTGCTGAAGCTCTGGCGCGGTGCTCACTGTCCTCGATGTGAGTGACGTGCAAGGTGTGGCGACCGGCGCAAATCCGGATCTGGCAGGAGTGAGAACCTATTGACGCACGCTTGTACCGCGTCACCATTGTGGTGTTGCAGGGTGTCAATGACGCCGTGGTTGCGACTAAGCTGTACGACGCCTCCCTTCTCTTGCTCCCCGCGCCAGCAAAGGCTACTTTCTGTCCTTATGAGTTTGTGGCGTGTAGTGTCACGTAGTGCGCCGAGCACCGTCCTTTCCGTCACGATCCCTGAGGTCAGCCGAAGGAAGGTGTACCCTGAAAATTGTATGCGGTCACACCGCTGAATCGCAAGGGGGTGTCAGCAAAGTGTCCCCGTCCTCAGTCCCTTCTGAGTGCACGTCCGCGTGAACGAGTGCTCACTATTCGGGCGAGATATCGTATAGCGGCCCCAGCATCCCCCAGCTCCATTCCTCAGCGAAGACTTTTACCACCTCGATCTCGACCTTCCGCAGACCGGCATACACACTATGGAAGACGACGTGCCGCTGCCGTATTTCCACGAGGCACAAGGACAGCAGCAAGAGCAGCAAGCCGGCCGTGCTTCCGGGCCCGCCCCAACAACCACTCAGGACGATGACAGCGGTCACTTTCAGTACCACTTCCTGGCCATGATTGCGCTGCGGCGTCTGATCGCGCGGGTCCACAACGTGATCCATGAGTGTGAGCGCGCCATGCAGGCTGAGCCATTGTGGCGAGGCGTGACCGCTTCGTCCCCAGAGTCGAACGGGGTCCGAAGAGTGCAGGCTCACCAAAAGCTCGCAGCATCCACCGCGCAAGCTGCTAGCGAGAGCTTTGACGATTACGGCGGTTTTAGGGTTAGGGTTAGGGTTAGGGTTAGGGTTAG